>PVKS010050418.1:0-11553 GCA_004027875.1 Aplodontia rufa
CAGGAACGGTGGCCCCATCAGCCCTTAGACAGTAGTAGGTGAAGTCCTCGTCTCATCCATATGCTGACAATGACAGCCTTGGGGCTAACCTGCCTCAGGACTTCTTAGGAGATGGGGAGCGTCCGGAAGCCAGTCAGCAGCAGCATCCTCCTGGGCAGGAGCCTGAGCCCATCCTCTCTGTCCTCATCTCCACCATCTTCCCACCCAGCCCTTGCCCAGCCTCTGCCTCCAGCACTGCCTCGGTCCATTTCAGGACCTAGGCTGTGGCAATGTCCCCTCATTGGCCTCTTCCCTCAGGGTTGCCTGGATGAGTGGAAAAAAAAAAAAAAAAACCAGGCCAACATGGAAAGATGCTCCACCACGAGAGTCACTCGACACCTGTCATTAAAGACTCACGCCCAGCTATTAGAGTAGTTCAGATTTAAAGGACTGACAACGTCAAGTGTCGGCAAGGACAGAGAACTGGAATTCTTATGCACAGCAGGCGGGAGGGTACTTTGTGTACTGGCGGTTTCTTATCACGTGAACCGTGTCTACACTGAGGCCACCCCCAAGAAATGAGTGCTAAGCCAGTGTGAGGAGTCGGCGATGTGCAAAGCAGCTTTATTCAGAGTAGCCCGAATCTGGGGATGGTACACTTGGGCTGTACTCATAATTAGAATACTATATGGTAATAAAAAGAGTCACTACTACGTACAAAAACATGCGCGAACCCTCCAGACAATGGTGAGCAGAAGCCACGGAAGAGCGTGTGCGTTTAGGATTGCGTTTACACGAAGCTCAAGAACAGGTAAAACAAAGCTGTAATCCCAGCGACTTGGGAAACTGAGGCAGGGGCGCCACAAATTCAGGCCAACTTGGGCAGCTCAGCAAGACTGTCTCAGTGTGATAAGAAGAGCCGGGGGATGACCCAGTTGGCGGCTCTTGCCTGATTGAGGCTGGGTTTGAGCCCCAGAACAGCAAAAGGAAAGGAGGGAGAGAAGAGCAAGCGAAGCAATCTCTGCGGCAGCAGTCTAGGACAGCAGGTGCCTCAGCGTGGGGGCACAGCCTGGCACTGTCTCGACCTGGAGAGCGTGACACGGGTGTGTATGTGTGCAAAGAATGCCCTGCTGTGTACACTTTAACGTGCGTGCATTTTAACGTGTACAAAAAAAAACTGCTAACAACAACAACAAAAAAACAAGCCAGGGTCCCAGCAGGTGTCCAGGTAAGCCACCTGGGGAATGCCCCAACCTCACAGGGAATTGGGCCAGAGCCATGTGGTTTGGTGGCAAGATCTGGGCGATCGCCTCAGGCAACCAGGCACGTGCTCCGGAAAGAGCCCAGACGCACCTGCCCTTCCAGTTGGCCCCCTGAGCCTCACTGAGTCACTTCCCTTTCTGGGCTTTATTTCCTCATCTGTGAAATGGGGGCACTAAGGTTCCCCCGGGGCTACGTGGGTGTTCCACTACCAGCTGTTTGAATCGCTGCGCAACCAACTCCCATGGCTTAGGAGAACAGTTAGTACTTGGGGCTGCGGCCGAGCTGGTCGCCGGGAAGCTCTCTTGCTGTCCATTTGTGCAGTTGCAGCCAAGGGCTGGCCAGGGCTGGAGTCAGCGGCCTCCCTCCCCTGGGCCTCATGGAGTCAATGGCCTCCCTCCCCTGGGCCGCACGTCAGGACAGTTCCTTCGCTTGTCGGCCAGGTGTGTCCACTGGGACCCGTGTCTCCACTTCTCTGTGTGGCACTCCTGGGCCTCCTCACAGCACGGGGGAGGCTGGGGTTCAGTTGACTCCCACTTGCAAGAGCTCCTGGAGGCCCAGGCAGACCCTGCCTGCTTCTCATAAGCCAGGCTTGGAAAGGCAGTGTCGCTTCCAGCACCTCCGTCAAAAAGTGAGTCACAGCGCCAGCCCAAACAAGGGGACACAATAGCAGCAGGACCTTAATGCCAGGGACGGGGCGGGCAGAGAGTGTCTGCTCCTGCTCCTGCCTCTCCAACCACCCAACGCTGCAGTTGCCCGGGTCTGTCACGGTCCGTCTCCAGTGCCCATCAGCTCCTGTGTGTTCTCTTGTGATCACCTGATCTCTCATTCCTGGCTTTTGTCATTGGTGTGGAAGACACCCCCAACTCAGGACTCGGTCATCACCAGCCACCTCCAGAAAGACACCTCCCAGGTCCCTCCCAGGTCCCACGGATGGGCAAGATGCCTGCTCTGGCTCCCACGGCCCCTCCATGTGACACGTGCTTTCCTTGTGGCTCCATGTGAGCCCAGGGGCCAGCTCTGATTCACTTCTGTGTCCCCAGTGCCCAGCACAAAGCACAGAGTCTCCGCTGGACGAGTTTGTTGACTGACTGACTGACTGGAAACTCGTGACTACCGAGCCAGACACCCTGCAGGCAGGGCAGTCGCAGCCTCAGCCCCCATAACATGGCAAGAGGTTGTAACTCACCATAAACCTGCCAGGAAGCCCAGCAGCCAACCTGGAGCCAGAGGCGAAGGCAGCTTCCAGTACATGAAAGCCTGGGCTGTACCTGAGTCATCCATCATCCGTGTCGCATCTGGACTTTAGAAGCGGCCTGTGGGCTCTGAGGCCCAGGGAGGGAGGAGCTTACTTTGATGCCGCGTCTGTCTGTTGTGAGCAAACTTTATCAACAACGTCCCTCTTGATGCTTGCGGTCCTTTGAAGTACCCACGGAGCTCCCCATTTTACAGAAGAGGAAACTGAGGCTCAGAGAGGGCTGTGGCTCACCCAAGGTCTACAATGTGTGCCTCACATCTCAGCAGGTCTGGCTCCAGGGCCCAGCTCGGCTGCTTGTTCCCGCCGCCTCCCCCATTGCCAGTGATACTGTTTCATTACCACGGCAGCCCGCGGGCCCTACTCTAATCAGCATTTCACACTTGTCACCTCCTGCGGTCCCAAGAGCAGAGAGGCGGCACAATTATCCCCAGTTTGCAGGTGAGGAGCTAGGACTCAGCAGTGCACTGAACTACCTGGTCACAGCTCAGGTCCAGGTGTGCCAGTCTCACAGCCCAGGTGGCCTCTGGAGCCGACCAAGGTCTTCTCGCTGCAGACTGCCCAGAGACAAGGGGCCCCAGATCCCCTACTTGGCGTCGGTGGGAGGTCTGGGAGCACCTCTGTGGGCCTTCCTGAACGAGCCACGCCCATGTCCCTGCCTCAGTTTACCTAGAGAAGCAACACAAGAGCTTACTTCTGAAAGGCCCAGAAGGTTGGAGGCCTCTAGACAGGGCAGGAGGGTATTTCGGGCACCGGGGTGGTTGGCTGGCCCTCCCTCCTTGGTGGTCCCACACTCTGGCCTCACCACATACACCTTGGTGGTGCCAACCACGCCTTTTCCCCAGAGCTTCTGAGCTCCCAGACGTGGTGCCCACTGCGCAGAACTCCACATCAGTACCTTAGCGTCCAGCCAGACTGGCCCACCGCTGCCCTCCCTGACCCTCCGCCCTCTGTGAGCTACCTTGCAGCTCCTTGAGGCCATCGTTCAGGGAGGCTGGCAAAGGGGAGGAAGCTTGTGGCTCATAGTTGTCACTAGCATTGAGCCCTGGCTTGACCATCTGTTGGCCCTGTGTCCTTGGCTGAGACATGTCCAGAGCCTTGTCCCTCCGTGTGGCCGCTACTCCCTCAGGAGCGGGCTGCTGGCAGCACTGGCCAGGTGTCTGAAGGGAGCGTGATGTGGATGGGCTCCCACAGCAGGTGGCCCAGCCGCGACCACGAGCAGGTGCCACAGGGTGCTCTGAGGTGAGCCCAGCTGGCCGTGCCCCCCGCACCTCGGGCTCTCACGGTCAGGCCCAACCTCAGGCTGCCCTGCCCGCAGCTCTCGCCCTGCGTTCCCTCGGTGGAGTCTGCGGTATGAGGACACCGTCGCAGGTGGAGGCAGAGAGGAGAGACCTTGGAGACCAGCAGCGCAGCCCAGTGCAGGGAGAGCAGCGAACGAGCGTGCGCAGGTTCGCAGGTGTTTACACATGCTCAAAAGCGCCTCAGAGGGCTGGAGCGGTGGCTGGCATGCGCGAGGCCACGGGTTCGAACCCCAGCACCCGCACACGACCAAGTGCCAGAGCAACGAAAGCCACGTGAAAAACTCAGTAAAAATTGATTCTCTCCCTGTCTCTCTCTCTCTCTCTCTCACTGTCTTTCTCTCTTTGAAAAACAAAAAACAAAACAAAGAAAAAACACCTCTTCAGAGAGATTCACATATACACACCCAGAACGAGTGAACCCCAGGGGAAGGGACCCTGGGCACCTGAACATGGCAACAGCAACTACTTCCTTGGGGAAGGCCAGGGACAGGGACAGTGGGACACTTATTTCAATATTATATGCTTTCATCCATTCTGAATTGTCCCAATATAAATTCCAATACAAATAAAGGTTTTCAAAAATAATAAAATATCCCCGAAGGAGCCTGGTCGGGGGCTGCAGGGTTAGAGCCAAGCCCAGGCTCAAGCTCTGGCTCCTCCCGGACCCACGCTAGCCAATCACCCACTGGGAAGGCTCCTCCTCACCTGAGATGAGATTAAGAAATGGATTAAGTCCATCAGGAGCGTGGCCACACCTGCTGAGGGACAGCTGTTATCAGTCCTCTTAATGTCCTGGTGGAGCCTGTTTCAGGCACCCGGGTGACACAGACAATAAGGTACACACCCTGTCCCCGCCCTCACCCCACAACACAACAACCAGGAAGAGCAGGTGACGCAAATGACCCAGCAGAGGATCCAGGAGGCTGCCCGGGGCCTACTCTGAATCTTCAAGGATAAACCTGGGAGGTGGGCGGGAGGATGCTTCAGGCTGGGGAGCAGAGCCAGCTAAGACTCATGCAGAAAAACTCCCGCTGGACACACAGCTGAGGACACGCGTGGTCATGAACACCTGCGCACACGCCCGGCCCTCCCCCGTCTTCCCCCTGCGCACTTGTTCATGCATGTGCTTCCAAGGGTGCACAGCCAGACAGCCTGTGTGATTCCAGGGAAGTCACTCCCCCTCTGGGCTTCAGGTCCCCCACCTCTCATTGACAATAACAATATCAACCACACAGGGATATGGTGAGGCGAGTACTGAAAACAATGTGTTTTCTGTTTTTTGGGTTTTGTTTGTTTTGGGGATTGGGGACTGAACCCAGGGGCACTCTACCACTGAGCCACATCCCCAGCTCTTCATATTTCTTTTTTTTTTTTTAAGAGAGAGGGAGAGTGAGAGAGAGAGACTCAATTTTTTATTTAGTTTTTCGTGTGGCCTTTGTTGCTCTGAAACTTTGTTGTGAACGTGGTGCTGGGGTTCAAACTTGCGTACTTGTGTATACCAGGCAAGCACCGTCACCGCTGAGCCACCGCTCCGGCCCCATTTTTCTTATTCAAGATGAGTCTCACTAAGTTTCCTCGGCTAGCCTCAAACTTTTGATCGTCCTGCCTCAATCTCCTGCGTTGCTGGGATCCCAGGCCTGTGCCACCACACCCTGCTGAGAACAATCTTCAAGAAATGATCACATTATGATTTCAGTATGTATGTTAATATGCATAATCATGCATTTAATCGTGGTGATAACACATTACTGGTTCATATTTTACAGGATATTGTGTGTTTTATTAAAAGCAAGGCTTCGTGTGTATATATTACACACATGCACAAGAGCCTAGAGGCACCTACTCACAAATCCCATGCACACCACTAAGCTGTGTGTGTACTCACCCACACCCGTTCAACACACGGGTTTATATGGATATGACCCAAGCACATGCGTGTGCAGGCGTGTGTACGTGTGCACCCCGCCACATGCCCACTTCTGCCCTTTGCAAGTCGAGTGTCCACACGGGGCGTTGAGGCGTGTGATCCGAAATCCCGCTCTGATCTGGCAAAAGGAGGTCCCAAGCATGTGAGTGGCGCTGAACAGGAAAGACACTTAAGTGTCTCACCCAGAAAAATCCAAAGCGAAAGAGCCGAGGCTGAGCCACGCGGCTAGCATCCAGAGCCAGACCCCTTGAACCGTCTCCCTTCCCAGACGCACCCATGGCCCAGGATGGCAGCCCTAGTTCCAGGTCCCACATCTGCCTTGGACGGCAGGAAGGAGATGTGGCTGAGAAGGAAGGGACAAAGGGACCATGCCAGCTGTCTCCTCCTAGCCCATGCCAGGAAACTCCAGCACAACTTGCCCATTGATACTCTTTTGGCCAGAAATCGATCACACGGCAGCTCCCAGTCCTCATTTTTTGGCAGCTGCGTGCCTTGAGTCAGACACCAGAAGCTGTCTCCGAGCAGTCCGAGGGGCACGTGGACATTGGCTTCACATTTTCAGAATTTTCCTACCTAAGCTGCCTAAGATTCAGAGACCGTTCATCTTGGGGCTCTCTGTAAGGCTGGGGACATATAAACTACTCAAGGAAAGGACTTTGTTTTTATTTTGTTTTGTTTTTGGTAAGGGGAATTGAACCCAGGGTTGCTTGCCACTGAATACATGACCAGCCCTTTTTATTTTTTATTTTGGGACAGGGTCTCACTAAATTGCTCAGGCTGGCCTCAAACTTGCAATCATCCGTCCTCAGCTTCCCAAGTCTCTGAGATTACAGGCATGCACCACAATACCTGGCCAAAGACGGACTCCACCCACACCCCGTCCCACACAGCTGCACTGAGAGGGGCTGGCCGCAACGTTAGCCAGAGCTCACCTGGACTTCAGAGTTCCACACGCCCGACCTCTGGCTCTGAACCCTTCCCCCTGTGTGACCTTGCCACTTAACTTCTCTGGGCCTCAGCTTCTTCATTTATAAAATGAGAATGATCATCCCCACCTTAGAAGATGGTCATGAAGCCACTTGTCGTGGAGCATACCTGAGATCCCAGCAACTCCGGAGGCAGAGGCAGGAGGATCACTAGTTTGAGGCCAGCCTGGGCAACTTAGTGACACTCTATCTCAAAATAAATATATTTTATTTATTTATTTTTTGTCACCAGGGATTGAACCCAGGGACACTACCACTAAGTCACATCCCCTGCCCCCCCCCAACTTGTTTTTGAGACAGAATCTTGCTGAGTTTCTTAGAAACTCACTAAATTGCTGAGACTGGCCTCAAGCTTGAGATCCTCCTGCCTCAGCCTCCTAAGCCACTGGAATTACAGACTTGTGTCACCAGTTCTGACTAGAGGCCTGGCGCATGCTGGGCCAATTCTCTACCACCGAGCCACAACCCCAGCCCCTTCGCCTGTTGACATATCAAGTCTCTCCATGCCAACAAACTGGAGAATTCCATCTTCATTCTATGGGCTTCCTAAGACCAAGATTTATTCCACTGGTCCTTTTTGGCTGTTTCACACATAAGTTTTGTCACTAATTTTTCTATGTTCAAAAATAATGTGCAGGCCAGGTGCAGTGGCGCACACCTGTGATCCCAGCAACCTGGGAGGCTGAGGCAGGAGGATCGCAAGTTCAAAGCCAGCCTCAGCAACTTAACAAGGCCCTAAGCAACTTAGCAAGACCTGTCTAAAAAAATATAAATAAATAAAAAGATGGGCTGTGGCTCAGTGGTTAAATGCCCCTGGGTTCAAACCACAGTACCAAAAAAGAAAAAAACGAAGTTAATGTGCAATGAACGTCCTGCACCCTAATGTATTTGTGTGAATTTCTGGTTGTTTCCTTACGCTACATCTCTATAAAAGAGACCCTTGAAAGTGTTGGTCTCTTGAGGCTGGAGCAGTGGCTCGGCGGTTACAGCACTTGCCTGGCAAGCACGAGGATCCAGGTTCAAACCCCAGCACCATGTACACAGCTAAGTTTTGGAGCAATGAAAGCCATGTGAAAAACTAAAAAAAAATTGATTCTCTCTCTCTCTCTCTCTCTCTCACTGTCCTTCTCTCTTAAAAAAAAAAATGTTGGTCTCTTAACTACATTAAGAAATTAGAGGGCTGGAGCGGTGGCTCAGCGGTTTCGGCGCTTGCCTGGCAAGCACGAGGACCCGGGTTCGAACCCCAGCACCACGTGCACAGCTAAGTGTTGGAGCAACTAAGGCCGTGTGAAAAACTCAATAAAGTTGTTTAAAAAAAAAAAGAAAAAGAAATTAGAGGGGTTGGGGATTTAGTTCAGTGGCAGAGCGCTTGCCTAGCACACGCAAGGCCCCAAGTTCGATCCTCAGCCCTGAAAAAAATAAAAATAAAAAAGAAATTAGATATTTCTACATTCTTTTAAGAGAGAGAGAAAGAATCAACTTTTTTTCATCTGGTTTTCATTGTTATGACATCTCCTTGCGTACGTGGTGCTGGGGTTTGAACCCTGGTCCCTGCACATGCCAGGCAAGCCCGATACTGCTGAGCCACCGCCCCAGCCCCACATGCCTACCTACATTCTTAAACCTTAAGCAAAGCCAAACAAAACTGAAAAATCGGATTTTGAATCAGCAGGTCACTGTCCCCGCCCTGAATCCACGTACTCCGTGGCCGGAAGTTGAGACACTCAGATGGCTGCGTGTCCCTGCCCATTCCTGGAGGCCAGCGTGACTTCTCTCTGGGAGTCTGGAGCGTGGAGCATGATCCATGGCAGACCCGCTGTACTGGTCAGTGTCGGGCTCTTCTTTCGGGAGAAAGGGCCCTGAGCCTTTGCCAAGCAGCTGCATCCAGCCCCACGTTTACTCCACTCCTCCCTGGGGCAGCCGGGGCGAGCTCTCCACCCCAGATGGTACCAAAGCATGTTTTGGACACCTGCCCAGAGTGATGGCAGCTGCATTTGGGTCCAGGCGGGTATGACCCTTGCGCAGGGGCCAGGGCATCCCAACTCCAGGCCATGTCCCTTTGGCCCCATTGCTGGAGGGCACCATCTGGTGTTGTAAGAGTGTGGCGTGTGGAGTGGAAACAAATGATTTGCCCATGTGCCTAATATCCTCGCAAGATTCCCACTCTGCTATTTTATATTTTAGAATTCTAAAATAAAAGGTGTGGTGGAGCACACCTGTAATCCTAGCAGCTCGGGAGGCTGAGGCAGGAGGATCACGAGTTTCAAGCCAGCCTCAGCAAATTAAGGAGGCCCTAAGCAACTTACTGAGACCCTGACTGTCTCAAAGTAAAGAATAAAAAGGGCTGGGGATATGGTTCAACGGTTAAGTGCCCCCCAGTTCAATCCCTGGTACCAAAAAGAAAAAAAAATCTGACATAAATAAATCCAGAATTCTTAGCTTCCATTACTTGTTATTGTGAATTCTTTGATTCTAGAAGTCTTTGCCTCTTATTCCCAAAAGCTGGGGCTGAGCAAGGCGGTTGGTCCTCCTCCTGGGCTGTGCAGGCTCAGGCAGCCCTGGAGGAGACCACAGAGTGGGGGGCGGCTGCGTTCCTCTCTCGGGGCTGCTTTGCTGTCCGTTCTGGAACCTCAGCTTCGTGTCTGTTGCCCCTGGGATGCCCCAGTCCCCCGCTTATCTCGTCCTCCAGGCGGGCTCCTGCTCATGGAGGGGCCCCAGGTCAAGGCCCGCTGACCACTTGCACAGCACAGCGCGTGCCCCACGTCAGGAGAGCAGCTGCGATGTTATTGCTTTGTGATAAAACAAACACAGCCCTCCCCCATGTGCCCCGGGCCTCGCTGGACACTAACAGGAAGGCCTGCACTAGAGCCACCTCCTGGGCTTCCACACTGTCCCCACGCTTGCCCGAGCTGGAAGAGACAAGTTCAGAGCGCTGGGGAGACGGCTGGGCGGGTTTGGGGGGGTCACAGCCCTGAGCAGGGTGAGGGGGCCTCAGGCAGCACCAGGGCTGGACCTTCCTGGTCACAACCCAGGGTGAGCACCAAGCTCTGGGACAAGGCTCTATCTGGGTTTGCCTCAGTGTGGGCCTGATGAAGCAGAAGAGGACGCCACGAAGGGGCTGGCATAGGTCTGGGTGGCTGGGACAGGAGCCCCCAGGGGAAACACCCACAAAGGACCTCAGGCCCTAGGTGCAGGGAAGAGCAGGTGTGGGTGGCACTGAGGACACAGCCAGAGGCAGCTTCGCAAGCTGGCACGCGCTGCCCAGCTGGCCCCGGTGCGCACCCCAGAAGGGCCTTGCCGCAGGACTCGCTGACCTGGCCTGCGGTTCCTCCGGCTGCTCTGAGCATCCTCAGGCGGGCAGGGAGGTCGCTCCCCAGCACACCGGATGCCCACACGGCTTCTGCCCGGGTTCAGCTCTGAAGGTTTCCACCTTCGCCTTCTCTCCCAAGCTCCTTGTTGAAAGCCAGCTCTGCTTCGGGGATGGGTTCCAGGACATCCCTTGGAGACCAACTCCTGCAGACGCTGATGCCCCTGATATGAAACGGGTAACATCTGCACCTAGCCTACACACCTCCGTCACCTCTAAGTCACCTACTGCAGTATAAACGCTGTGTATACAGCTGCTAGACCGCAGCACTTGGGGGAATGGGGACCAGGCTCAGCGTAGGGAGTTGGGACAGGTTTAGCTGGCGCAGGTATTTCTAACCCCTACCCCCACCTGCTTTTTTCCCTTCCAGTTCTAGGGCTGAATCCCACGAGCTGGGCACGGTGCTACACTGGACTACAACCCCCGCCCTTTGTGTGTGTGTTTCACTGCTATGCTATGCCAGCCCCACTGTCATTTCTAAAATCGCAGTTATGGGGCTGGAGCGGTGGCTCAGCGGTTTCGGCGCTTGCCTGGCAAGCACGAGGACCCGGGTTCAAACCCCAGCACCACGTACGCAACTGAGTATTGGAGCAATGAAGGCCACGTGAAAAACTAAATAAAGTTGTTTCTATCTCTGTCTCTCTCACTGTCCTTCTCTCTTTAAAATAAAAATTAAAAAAAATAAAAATAAAAAATAAAATCTCAGTTAACCTTGGTGAAAAACACAACTTAAATCCAACTTGCTGCTCTTTAAGGCTACGTAACTCTGTTGCCTTCCAAGATCAAATCAGCTATTGATATGGCCTTGTCTGGAAGTGACCTGCTTATGAACTTCCTCCTGTTGAGGGGTCACCTCTTCTCTCTTGGGGATTTGTCACAGTGTTTTTTTGTTTTGTTTTGTTTAAAGACAGAGGGACAGTGAGAGAGAGAAAGAGAATCAATTTTTTTTAGTTTTTCATGTGGCCTCCGTTGCTCCGACACTTCCTTGTGTACGTGGTGCTGGGGTTCGAAGCCGGGTCCTCACCCATGCCAGGTAAGCGCCATTGCCTCTGAGCCACTCTAGCCCCTTGTCACAGCCTTTGATATGCTAAGAAAACCTGCCATTCCTCCTGTTTACCCTGCGGCTTCCTCCTAGATTATAATTTGCCTTCTCCTCCTACCGCATGCGTCTGATGTTATGCTAATTCCCACCCCCCCTTTCTCTTCCTTCTTTTATTTCCCTCTTTTTGCAGTGCTGGAAATTGAACCCAAGAACTTGGGCACACCAACCAAGCCATGGCGCTTTCCTGTAATCCCAGTGACTCAGGAGTTTGAGGCAGGATGATCACAAATTCAAAGCCAGCCTCAGCAACTTGGTGAGGCCCTGAGCAACCTAGCGAGACCCTGTCTCAAAATAAAAAATAAAAATGGTTGGGGATGTTGCTCAGTGGTTAAACACCCATAGGTTCAATCTCAGTACCAAAAAAAAAAAAAAAAAA
>PVKS010050419.1:0-11558 GCA_004027875.1 Aplodontia rufa
CATTCTTAGTATTTTTATTTTTTTAAGAAAATATAGCTAGTTTCCCCTATCCTGCCTTCTGAGGATAGGGATTTAGCTTATTACACCTTGGTGCTGTTTTATACCGTAAGAAATAGGATGTCTGGGGCTGGAGCGGTGGCTCAGGGGTTTCGGCGCTTGCCTGGCAAGCATGAGGACCCGGGTTCAAACCCCAGCACCACGTACACAACAAAGTGTTGGAGCAACGAAGGCCATGTGAAAAACTAAATAAAGTTGTTTCTTTCTTTCTCTGTCTCTCTCTCACTGTCCCTCTCTCTTTAAAAAAAAAGAAATAGGATGTCTGATGGTCCATTTTCAGAATGCAGTGTTAAGGTTCACATATAAAAGAAAGCCATCTTAGGTCAGGAACCATGTGGTCAGAGATAATCCATTTTTAAACTCCTTATCAGGTATCCCTTTACACCCATAACTCTTCTGTACCTGCCCCAATTTTATATTGGCCAATCACAGAGATTTTACCCCTGAGCTCCTCCAATCAATGAAGGGTAGGATTGTTTCAGGTTGGAGATATAAGCAGGTGTACTGTCCACCCAATCGTGCTTGCTCATAAGATCTCAGGAGATTGTGAATACACCCTTCTGCAGAAGTAAAGTTTGTCTTGCTCACCCACTTCTGGGCACATGTTTGATTTTCTTGCAGCACCTAAGAATTTTTTGTAATTTTTACTTCTAACAATTTTGTACCCAACATCCCAACATGGTCATCTAGGAGGAGTCACAGGGATCACCTCCTCCTTAGTGGAGACACATCCTGCTGTCTTGTTATGGTGGCCTCAGAGTAGGGGAGGGAACTGTGAGCTCTCAGACTGACAAAGAACCTAAGATCAGAGGTGAATCAGAAGTGGATCAGCAATACACGGAGAGGGCTCAAGCAAGTACCATAGGACTAGGTAAATTCATGCATGGACTAACAGCAGGAAAATCTTGGGGTTTGAGAGATTAGCACTTCCTGGGTGGTCTGGACATCCTGGAGGTTATGTGAGTGTGCCTGAGACATGTCTGGGGCATGAAGCAAATGTGCAAACTCCTAATCTACAGTGTGGTAGCCCTGGAGAAGAGCTGTCTAGAAACAGGAAGCAGCTGGGGGAGAGACGTAAGGAACCTCCATTCAAGAGGGAAGCTACAAGTTACACTTCATGGGGCTCAGGACCACAAGAGCATACCTGGGAGAGAATGGAATGGGAAGTAAAAATTCTAGAGAAAGAGGATGCTGGCAGGGGAAAAAATGAAATTCCCCAGGTAGCCCTCTGGGCTATCCGTTAATATATTGGAAAAATAATCCTAGGACAAAAATGAAAGAAAAACCAAAGATAATAAGATACTGTAATTTTATTTGGATTCAGGAGCCTATCCTAGAACTGCTGGTATCTGTGACAGATTATTCTGGCTTCTGAAATTCTAAATACGGCACAATGGCTCATATCTCTGAACCCTAAGTAAGTATCAGCTAAAACTCTTATATTCTGAGGGCCTGTCTTATTCTTGGTCTGTCTTCCCTCACTCCCTTTTCTAAACTATCTTTGTCACATTATATGCTCCGGCTAGATGTGTGGCTTTAAGAGATGAGTTTGTTTCCCCCTACACACACACACACAGAGGAACCAGCCCTAAAGTCTAAATCCATTCATTCCTAAGGTCAATAAATCAAGGACAGATAACTGAGCCTCGGGTGGGAAATAATTAATCTCACTTCCCCTTAATTAGGGAGGGGAAGGAGAAAATAACAGTTTTAAAATAAGTTGTAATTGGCAGAACAGTGAGGACACAAACTGCTCAATGTTTCACATTAAAACCTGTTGCTTTGCTCTGTCTGATCCTGTGTCCACGGATTTCATTTCTTAAATTCACCTGGGATCTATGGAAGGGTGAGCATTACAGACCAAGAGTTCTCATTTCTCTTTTTCTGTGCTCTTCCTTACGGACAAATTGTCTTTAATACTGGGCACCTGTCAGCCAGTTAAATACTAGCATGACTTCCTATCTTAGGACTCAGGTGACAGGCTTGCAGGGCAGGTGGGGCCAATTGTCCTGCACTGACATGTTAGAATGTTAATACTAACTGGTTTCAGTTTCTTTCCTGTGGGAGAAAGTTGGAGTGTGGAATGGAGGAAGGCTTGAGACAACTGAAGGCAGCTGGCTGGGGTGATTCCCCTGTGCCACATGAAGGTCTCATGTCCGGATTTGACCCTGACCATCTGTCTCATCTGTTTCTCACTGATTTGGAGCAATGGTGGAGGGCACCCTCACTCAATGAATCATGGATCCTGAGTCAGATCTGAGGTCTTTGGGAAAGAGGTGACCCATTAATCCCCAGAGTGTAAGCTGAGCAGTCTCTCTCTATGCTATCACTCTGTCTGTCCCTGATATCTACTTGTTAGCCCATTATGAGAGATTCTTTTTTTAAAGAAAGAGGAACAGTGAGAGAGAGAGAGAGAATCAAGAGAATCAACCTACTTCTCCACGTGGCTCTTCGTTGCTCCAACACTCTGTTGTCTACGTGGTGCTGGGGATCGAACCTGCATACTTGCACATGCCATGCAAGTGCCTTAACCACTGAGCCACCACTCCAGCACAGTTATGAGAGATTCTGAGGATAGAGTTCCCCTAGCTTTAGAATTATACTGCCTTCTATGAGCTCTCGCAAGACATTTTCTACTGTACTCTCCCTCATCTGTCAGGAAAAGACCTTAGAAATTCTGTCTCATGTGAAGAGTAAACTACCCCTCATCTTTCCTAGTTCAGGATGCCAAATTATTTATTTTCTCTACTGAGGATAACACCCAGAAATTATGCTTCTGTGAATATGAGGACTCAAAGGAATAAAGGGGAACATGCAAGAAGCTACACAAGGAAGTTCCTAAACCAGTTTAAGACCAGAGGAAAAAAGACATCAATTTAAATCTAAGGTGGGATGTAAAAGACTATTCTCTTTTCTTATACTCTGAGATTGTGCATTCTCAGTTGTTTCCTCCTCATGCTAGATGGAGGGGATCTGGAAAGACTGACTGAACCAGGTTCCAGGATCTTCTGGGGACACTTGGGAGGGTCCACATTCTGCCTTGGGACAATGGAGGATTGCCCCAGACACAAGGGACAGCTCCATAAGGAAGGCCTGACAGACCCAGGACCAGAGGGAACACCCTACTTCCTGCAGTTTTTCCTCTTCTCTTCAGTTGGACAAAAGGAAGAAAAATGAAAAGATCCCATACGTATAAGTCTTCTTTACCTTGAGAACTATTTTCCTGAGGATTTCAAGGCTTTCACATTCTTTAAATATCTGGACTAGCTCTAATATGGTCTGAAAGTGCACTCTGATCTGATAAAGATGCTCCAGTGTTCCTTCACTAGTGTAATTATGGCCATGTCATTTTTTTACTTCTGTTTTTTTAAACTCATGGTTTTTATGATGACTTCACTTAGATCTTGCATGCTTAATTTTTGTTTCCTGTTGCTTTTTATATGTTGTGTGTATTGTGTGTGTTTATACATGTGCTTTGTCTGTATATGTAAATTTGCGTGGTACCAAAACTGAAGAAAGTTTTATTTAATTGGTTAAACAGATAAGGATAGAGATACTTTCAAAGTTACTAACTTACATGTTTTTCTAGGTGACAATATATTGAAAGTTCTGCCTTGTTCCTAGCACCCAGGAGAAAGAGAAAGTTAATTGCTTAAATTCCAGGTTTAACATAAATGGAATCAATCTCAGAAAGTTCTGTTAGGTATAATCAGCAGTTAGTAAGTTATTTAAGGGTTTTTCTTTTCTAAGGTTGACCTATAATATGTGAATTCTCTATGTTTGGAATCAAAGGCTCCTTAGAACCTTGATCTGCTCTTATCTATCAAGATAATTTGTCTGTGAGGTTTTATTAAAGAAACTACATCTCAAAGGGATTAAGGTTTGTACCCGTTTTAAAGTCTTTTAAATAATTACTTTAAAATGATTAAATTTTAAAAAGCTATTATTTTAGGTTATAGCAATTTTGTTGACAGTCTAAATATATGTAAATTGATGTATGCAAACATCTAAGAAATGTTTGTATAAGCCTTGTTTAAGTGTTATGGAAAATAATGTAAAATGAATGTTTATGTAGGTTTACTAGCAAGATAACCAATAATGGTTTTCTTTTATGCATTGTACCGTTAACTCTGTTTCCTGAATGCATAAGAGATTTAATGCTATCCTTTGATGTTTGCTAGTAGAGCTAACACATGAGGACCTGTGATTATAGCTACTGTACACTCTGGATTCTAAATTTTTCTTCAAAGTTTGAACTTAAATAACAAGGACATCAGTGTAATTATGATGATATTACTGGCTTCTTTGTATATTAGGTGTGTTCATGCTCTCCACGAATAAAATTATTTTGTGGTGTAAAACTTAGGAGAGCACTTTACCAAGTTGGAATTTCCAAACTAAAGTTGTCTACAGCAATAATTTCTTTTCAGACTTGTATAGAAACAACAAATTTGGCTGGAGATCTATTTATGTCATTTAATGTTTTGTGAATAGATATCCCATTATAATCTGAAATAAGGAGAGTCTGATTTTTTTAAAGGTTGAAAATGTGGAAACTTGTATATGTTCGAATTGTTTTATTTGTCAAGAGTTCCCACCATACCTTCGATAGTTTGCTGTCCCTCACCCTACTCCATGTTAGGATGATTCCAAACTAGGCTAATTTAAAGTTGCATTCAAAGGACGAATTTTTGCTATAAAGATTTCTGTGATCTCAAAATAATCAAGACATATAATACAAAGTAAGATTTGGGGCTGGAATGGAACAGTGGCTTAGTGGTTACGGTCCTTGTCTGGCATGTACAAGGATGTGGGTTCAAACCCCAGCACCATGTACACAATGAAATATTGGAGCAAAAAAGCCACATGAAAAACTGAATAAAATTGGTTCTTTCTTTCTCTCTCTCTCTCTCACTGCTCTCTCTCTTATAAAATGATATGTAAGATTGTAAGGAAGTCTTAAAAGACAGCAAAATTTATAAAGGGCCCCATGTGACTGAGCTGATAGCTTTACAGATTTTTATGGAAGCAAAATTGACACCAAAGTTATATTAATGTTGTTATAGAAATGATGTTTCTTGATTCTAAGATATTTGGGTCTTACTAATTTCATCTTGTATTTTCATTTTAAAACTTTATAACTGTTGCATGTTAATGTTTTACAGAAGTACTATTTATTTTTTAAGAGAGAGAGGGACAGAAAGAGAGAGAGAGAGAGAGAGAGAGAATCAATTTTATTTAGTTATTCATGTGGCTTTCCTTGCTCCAACACTTTGTTGTATACATGGTACTGGAGTTTGAACCCACATCCTTATGCATGCCAGGCAAGTGCTGTAACTGCCAAGCCACTACTCCAGCCTCCAGAAGTACTGCTTCTAACAGAAAAACCTGAGTTAAGCCATCACCTACAAGACAGATGAAATATGATCCTATTTTCTATTACTCACACTGACCCTAACTAAATGAAAGTGGTAACTACAAAACTGTACACACTGAAGTTAAAACCCAGAACTGGCCTGCTGGATGCTTAAAACCAAAACTTGGAGATTAAATTTAGGGAAATAAAAGGGCCAAGGAAAAGTGGCCAATATTTTGGTAATTGCCCTTTAAGGTCAGCCAGGACCCAGAGAAAGGAGGGACACTCCTATAAGCCCTGCACCTCTGGTGAGCGTCGCCCAAACTCCTGATCAGAGGGTTCATGAGGACCCTAGAGAAGAGGAAAGCCAGACAGTGTACATGCTGCAAATATGACAGTCATTGGAAAAGCAGATGTCCCTAGTTCTTCCCAGAGAAGCCACATATGGTCAGCAAGACCCTCACCTATCCTGGCAGATGGCACTGATGGAGGAAACGAGAGGAGCTGAAGGGCTTGCAATGAATTCCCAGGAGTGACCCTCTGAGAAAACTTCACTAATCAACAATTAGTACCAGTTTACTTTTTTTTATTAGCTGAATATGGAATTACAATTGAGGGGAAATCATTGTCAAACAATCAAAAATAAATGTATATATACATAGTTATCCAAGGCTGATGTCATGTCATGGATGCCCCCCTTGGGTTCCCCGTGATTCTATGTTTCCCCCAGAAGAACCTGACAGGAGAGTTGTAACCAAAGAACACCATACATAGACATTTTTAAAGAGAGAGGGACAGAGAGAGAGAGAGAGAGAGAGAGAGAGAATCAATTTTTATTTAGTTCTTCATGTGGCCTTTGCTTCTCCGACACTTCATTGTGTATGTGGTGCTAGGGTTCTAACTCACATATTTGCACATGACAGGCAAGCACCACAAATGCTGAGCCACCGCTCCAGCGCATACATAAACATTTAAAAGACAATGGTTCTGGGGCTGGAGTGGTGACCCAGCAGTTATGGGTGCTTGCCCAGCATGTGTGAGTACACGAATTCAAACACCAGCACTATGTACACAATGAGGTCTTAGAGCAAAAAATGCCACATGAAAAATTAAATAAAATTGTTTTTTTTTTAAAGACAATGGTTCTTTTGGTGTAATTTAAGATATATACTTGTGTCAACCTCACCAAAAACAATTAAGGCTGAAGCTATTAAGAAAAATTTCCTAGACAGGAGTGCCTAATACACAAATGTGTTCTGAATCAATTTGAGACCTATCTGTGCCCTTTTATTTTGGTAAGGTTAAAATGAACTGCTACTGAGTTTCCCCCTTCTAGAATTTGCAATTCATCACTTCCAGTCTGAATACCTGATTTTAAACAAGATCTAGAAAGAAGCCAAAATTCAACTGAACTGGAAAGGGCCTTAACAAGTGCTCCTGATCAACCGGATGGCTATCCAAACTGCTAAAAGGGGGAGAACTCATTACCAAGGCCATTTTCACCTCAAAAACTTAATATATCTAGAATAGATGGCACTATCAAAGGGTATACTGAAAATGGTACCAAAGGAATTGTAAGGAAAGAAGTGAGTGGAAGAAATAGAGAGGAGAGTGTTGGCAGCAAAACAGGTTTATTGGGAGAAACCTCTGGAGGGAGACCCCAGTAGAGTTTGGGACCCCTCTTCTGCTTACAGACTGGGGTAGATATAGAGGACTAAGGAAAAAGATGATTACAATGTTGCTAGGAAGTTGTCAGGGATGGTGATGAAGTGTTTAGAGTTTCTTTGAATGATGGCAGAGTTGTAGGTGGGTCCAGGGTTTAGGGATTAGGTGGGTTAGGGGTTTAGTGATAGGTGGGTCTTGTTCTAAGATGGAAAAATGGTGTTTCCTAGGTCAAGTTCTACCAAACGTTCCTGCCTACTACTTTTCATTTGATAGGAAATGAGGTGAGAGAGAGAGAGAAGGGATGACAATGTCACTTAAATTACTTCCTGTTGAGAGGGGGCATCAGTTGAGGACTTCTTTTTTTTTTAAAGAGAGAGAGGGAGAGAGAGAGAGAGAGAGAGAATGAATCAATTTTATTTAGTTTTGCATGTGGTATATGTTGCTCCAACACTTTGTTGTGTATGTGGTGCCAGGGTTTGAACCCACGTCCTCATGCATGGCAGGCAAGCTCCATAATCCCTGAGTCACCACTCCAGCCCCAGTTGAGGACTTCTTTAGGCATTCGGTATTGAGAAATTCTAATAGAGCTCAACAGAAGAATGTTCTGGACCCTCTGATCAGTAGTAGCATTGATGGTCCTCTGTGAAAAGGAGGTGAAGAGCCAAAATAGAGAGGGCCCAGCATCAAGACTGATAATTATATGGAGAATTGAGAAGAGGAAAGGAGCTAGGCAAGCTCCTGCCCTGTTAGTGGGTAAACAAATGTGTTAATTCTGCACTGGAAGAAGATTGACTCAATGTAGTCAAAGCAGCCAGAAGGGTGGCTTGTTGTAGCTGAAATCAGGGTCTTGAAGAAAATTTTAACAGGAATGCAGTAGGTGGCCACAGTGGGCTTGGAGGTGTTTCACATTGTGGCTGACACCTCAGGGAGGAGCACTGACAGGGATGTTAGTGGGTGAGGAAAAGCTTCTGGTCAGCATAAGAGGACAGTGGAGGTAGGAGTATGAGAAGCTATGGTGGGAATTAAAATGAATAGAGGCATTGAATTTGGCTAGGGTGTTCCTGCCAAGGATAAGAGTTGTGCAGCCAAGCATAAGTGGAGCCTTCCAGTCAGGCAGCTAAAAGGAAAGCTTTTAGCCTAGGGCTTTAACCTGGGGGGTGGGATCCCATTCTCTGAGGTCCCCATTTCTATCTGCCCACAGATAATCTCTCGCCTGTCTCAATTACCACTCTGAAGAGATCCTTGACTGCTGTCATAGAAAAAGGGTTATGACCATTTTGGCGTCTTTGTGCTGATGGTGGGCATTGGCTGTGGCAGTCAGGGAAACTCTCCCGAGGGTCTATCTGGGGCCTTGGTAGAGGTTGGGAGGCGACCTCACGGAGGGTCATATTTCCATGACCAACTGGCACTTAATGGACTCTGGGCATCTTGTGCATCAGGGCATTCCAGAGGTCCATGATGGTGGATGGCAGGTGACTGGAAGTGGTGTACATGGGGGAGGGATCATGCTAGAACAATAAACAATGCAACAAGACATTACTTTCTGCAAGCTATTAGTACAAAAATAGTAAGTGTTGTCAGCCAACCTTTGAAGAGAGCCTAGGGTGCGGTCTGACATGTCTTGTATTTGTGAGTGGAGGACACTCACAAATAGAAACATTAGTAGTGTTGCCAAAAACACATTTAATTTTTATAATGGCACACATGTTCCACTGTGTTGAGAAATGTCGTCAGATTTCTGTAATGTAGTTTTTCATTGGTGTTACCTCTGTGTTAGTTGAAGGATCCCTATAGCTGTGTCACTTAGGACTCTCTTGATAAAGTTAGGTAGGCCTTTTATGTGCCACATTACATCTTTTAGATTGATGTGAGGAATAATATTACAACTATTTACCTGTGGGGGGACTGACACAAGCATACGTTTTGAGTTACATTAAAAGAATCATTTTCTCTTTTTAAATGTCCTTATACGGTTGTGCTTTGGTTATAACTCTCCTGCCAGGTGTTCAAGACCAAGTTGGTCAAAATTGACCTTTGGCCTCTTAGGGTCAGCTGAGATTTCTCAGGAGGCCACTCCCAAGGACATATGAGAAGCCTCTTGGCTCCTTTAGCCTCCCTCTACCAGTCTTGTCATCTGCCAGGTTGGGTTAGGGTGTTGCTGATGACATTTGGCTTCCCATGGAAGCATTAGGGATATTTCCCTTTCTAATGACATTCCTCTTTGCAGAATATGGCTATTTCTGGGGCCTCATGATCCCCCTGATTGGGAGGTCATGTGACTCAAAGATACATGGCAAAGATTGTCCCATAGTTCTCTGGGTCCTGCCTGACCGTAAAGGCCCTGGTCAAAAAATTGGCTGCTTTTCCTTGGTCCTTTTTCTTCCTTGACTTTGGTTTTCACGTTTTGGTTTTAAATATCCAGCAGGCCATCTTAAAGTGGAGGTATGGGGCTGTAACTTTAACGTGTACAGTTTTGTAATTACCCCTTTCATTTAATTAGGGTTGGCAACACTACTAAAATTTAGTATCAGGGGCTCAGCAGTTATGGTGCTTGCCTGGCATGCATGAGGACTCAGGTTCAAACCCCAGCACCACATAGACAACAAAGTGTCAGAGCAAAGAAAGTCACATGAAAAACTAAATAAAGTGCTGGAGCAGTGGGTGAGTGGTTGCAATACTGGCCTGGCATTCACAAGAATGCTAATTCAAACCCCAGCACCACATACACAATGAAGTGTTGGAGCAACGAAAGTCACATGAAAACTGAATAAAAATTGATTTTCTCTCTCTGTCTGTGTCCCTCTCTCTCTTTCAAAAAACTAAAGTTGATTCTGTCTTTCTCTCTCTTACTGTCTCTCTTTTTAAAAAACTTAGTATCACATCTTATCAGTCCTGTAATTGATGGCATTTCTTAACTCAGTTTTTTTTTTCTGCTAGAATTAGTACTTCTGCAAAACAAGAGGCAACAGTTATAAAGTTTACAAGGAAAATATAAAATGCAATTAATAAGCCCTCCAAAATTTAGCTTGAATAATACATTTAAATCAAGAAATAATTTATTTAACATTAAGGTGTTTGGTATCTATTTTGGCTCCATGAATACCTGTAAATCTATCCTTTAAACACACCTTAAATGAGCTAAAGTTTAGCCTAGTTTTGAATTATCCTAACATGGAGTAGGGTGTGAGGAAGAGACTTATCTCAGGCAACGGGTTGGGGGTCTGTATTCAAACCTGTACAATTTTCCACATTGTCAAACTTCAAGCAAACTGAACTCTCCTTATTACAGAATATAAAGTGATAGCTAATCACAAAACATTAAATGACAGATTTCCAACCTAATTTGTTGTCTGAAAAGAGATTGCTGCTGTAGATAAATTTAGTCTGGAAATATCAACTTGGTAAAGTGCTCTTCCAAGTTTCATACTTAAGAACATCTGCACACAGACTGGGGCCAAACCTCTGGGCCCTTCAGCCATGCAGGCCACCCCCACTCAGGAAATTAGACCAATCTCTATAGAAAACAGAACCTCTGCTCTTGAAAAAAGAACTTCTGACAATGAAGATAAGCTGAATAAGCTTGAGTGCACAGATGACAAAACAGAAAAAAAAAACCTCACAGAACATGAGCAGAATTTTCAAAATGTCTGGGAAGGAATCAGAAGAAACAATCTAAGAGGAATTGGGAAACAGGAAGAAAAATCAAAACACAAATGAAAAGTATAAAGAACATTCTCAACGAAATAGTTAAGAAAAAAGTTCCAATACCAAAATAGTCAGACATGCTCATCCAGGAAGCATACAGGACCCCAAATATGTCTAATCAAATGAGAAGTTCACTGAGACACATCATGTTCAAAATGTTTAACAGGGAAATCAAGGAAAGAACATTAAAAGTGGCAAGAGAGAAAAGCCAAATCACATTCAGAGGCAAACCAATAAGGATAACATCTGACTTGTCAGCTCAGACTTTAGAAGCAAGAAGATCCTGGAAGGATCTGAATGACCAAACTATGCAGCCGAGAATACTATACCCAGCAAAACTCAGCATCAAATTGAATGGGGAAATAAGAATATTCCACAATAAGAGCAAACTTGCAACATTCATGAACAGAAAACCAAAGTATTACAAAGAATACTCAAAGATAAACTCCAGATTAGAGAACAAGCAAACATTCCTCAAAACCCACAGAGGAAATTCAATAAAAGTGCATGTCATCCAAAAATAATTAAGAAACCATGGAACTCACTAATGAATCACGATGACTATGAACCACAACCACATTACTATCCTAACACTGTGAATGATGTCAACACAACAATCAAAAGACACAGATTAGTAGATTGGATCAAAAACCAAAATCCAACAATGTGCTGCTTACAGAAGACTCACTTTACAGCCAATGAAATCCATAGATTGAGGGTGAAGGGATGCAAAAAAACCCTACCAGGTGTATGGCCCAACAAAGCAAGCTGGCAT
>PVKS010050420.1:0-11558 GCA_004027875.1 Aplodontia rufa
AATCAGACAAATAAGAGGGAGCACAGGATTGGACCTCTGTGCCTCCCCCAGAGCAATATTGACACCAGATATGGGGGTGCAAACAATTCCTACCACTGTGAGTGGCCCTCTACCAAAAGGAACGGTGGGATTGGTTTTAGGGAGAAGCTCATCCGCACTGAAGGGGCTTATGATTACCCCTGGAGTTATTGATTCTGATCAGACAGGAGAGATTAAAATGCTTGCAGCGGCACCTAGCGGTGCAGCTGTGATATCTCCTGGTGACCACATAGCAAAAACAAAAGTAAACAAAAAGGGGGAATAGGGGCATCCTTCAGGTCCCCTAAGGATAAACTCTCCATTGCCTTATTTACACTAAATTTTTTAAATCTTGACTCGATGGACGATCTGCTGCCATCCGTCATGCTAAACCCTCTAAACACAAACAGCCTTCAGTGCTATTGGAAAGATCTTTTATCAGGGCAATGGAAAGGCCCAGATCCAGTGTTAACCTGGAGCCAAGGATCTGTTTGTGTTTTCCCACAAGACGCATCTTTGCCAATTTGGGTACCTGAATGATTGATCAAGCCTGCACAACTGGAAGACAACCTTCAAGATGACGAAGAGCAACAACATGGTGATGGTTCCCCTGGCGCTGGGGATACTTCTCCCCCTTGTTAGTGGGGAACAGAGACAACTTTGGAATATTGTAAAAGCCTGGCCTCATCTTTTACCTCTATCTGCTTTTTCTAGTTCTTACCCTGCCCTGTTCACTACAAACTCTTCTTTAGGACTACCTACTGTTCCTTTTATTTCGGACCTGGGACCATTTGGAGGACATACTTATAACTTGTTTCATGCCTTTTGTTTTATTATTGCTTGTATGGGTATATCCTCTGTTTCTATGATCACTGGAGGTAGGATTTCCAATCTGTTGTTGCTTGGGGAAGAAATTGGTTTGGCTTCCTGTGTCTCATATATGGTATCGGTGTGTGGTGGATGTGTAAGCTACATGGTAACCAGCATAAACAGACGGCAATTCTACACCAAGCTCTGCTAGCCATAGATGCTGGCAACATCCCTGAAGTATGGCTGAGCATGCTAGACCGGTAGTCAAAGACGGGTAAACCAGGAAAAGCACATATCAACCTAAGACAGGGTTTGAAGAAAGTATACTTCAACACCCAATGATGGGTAAGAATGTAGCTCTATCCTGGCAACCTAAGACAGGCATGGTCTCGTCTTAAACAAAAAGGGGGAGATGTGGCGGGTGGCACCTGGGGCCCACGCCACGCAGGCAGCTTTAAGATGGTGGCTGGCAGCTGGAGGCTGGCCAAACCAAGTCAGCTGACCTCTTGCTGTTCCTGGTTCCTATGCTTGCAACATCTGACCACCTAGGGACAACCAATAGGAGCCGGCAGCAGAGTTTTCTTCCTCATAGCAACAGCCTATGGATTGGTTCACTTTTACTATTTAAGCTGTTTGACTTCCTGAATAAAGAGAGATCTCCACAAGCAACAAGAGTGTACACGTCTTTATTGCCGCTTCGCTGGTCGAATGTGGTACATTGGTTGTAAGATGGGTATCCTATAAGCAGCATATTGTTGGATTTTATTTTATTCACTCTGCTAATCTATGACTTTTGATTGATGCATTGAGGTCATTCACATTCAATATTAATTATATGGTCAGGGTTCATAGTCATATTATTTTATTAGCAAGTTCTGTGCTTTTTTGGTTGTCTATTTTGCATGTACTTTTATTGAATTTCCTCTATTTGTGGTTTTTGAGGATTGTTTGCTTGAAATTCTAGCTGTAGTTTATCTTCGAGTATTCTTTGTATTGCTGATTTTTTGTTTGTGCTGCAAGTTTGATCTTACCTTGAAATCTTCTTATTTCTCCCATTGAAATTGAAACTGAGTTTTGCTGGGTGTAGCATTCTCTACTGAAGTTGTGGATCTTCACACATAGAAAGATCTCCTTTCAGGATCTTCTTGCTTCTAGAGTCTGAGCTGAGAAGTCACATGTGATCCTTATTGGTTTGCCTCCGAATGTGATTTGGTGTTTCTCCTTTGCAACTTTTAATGTTCTCTCCTTGATTTCCCTGTTATATAATTTGAACATGATGTGTCTCAGTGAGCCTCTCATTTGATTAGGCCTACTGTGTGTCCTATATTATTTCTGGATGAGCATTTCTAACTCTATTCAGATATGGGAAATTTTTTCTTTAACTATTTCATTGAGAATGTTCTTTATACCATTCATTTTTCCTTTCAATTTCTTCTCGTGACAACTATTCTTATGTTGTTTCTTCTGTATTCATCTTGGACATTTTGAAAATTCTCCTCTTGTTCTGTGTGGTTTTTTCCTCTTTTCTCATCTGTGCACTCAAGATTACTCAGTCTATCCTCATGGTTGGTAATTCTTTCTTCAAGAGCTGGGGTTCTGTTTTCTGTAGAAGTTAGTCCATTATTAAATCCTCCTGTTTCTCTGATGTTATTGTTGGCAGATTTTAACTCTGTGACTTCCTTTTTCAGTATGTCTATTTTTAATAATTTTTTATCTTGTGAGTTTTCTCACTTAGTCCCTTCATTAAATCTTCTTTTAGTTCATTGTTCCTTTTAGTAATCAGCTTATTGATAGTTTGTTCAAGGTTTTCATCCTACTCCCCATCCATGGGCTCCTTGGTAGGGTTATTGTGGGTTTGAGGTTATCCTTTTCTAGTTTGCTTCTTCATCTTTTAGAAGCTTCTTCTGGATCTTTGAATTGAGGCTCCCTGTGTGGAATCAAGGCAAGTCTCTCTGTGCTTCTTCCTTGCAGATCCAAAGGTCAGGTCAGACACCACTTCTCTGATGACCACCTTTGTCCAGAAAGCTGCTTCTGCCTGGAGCCTCTTTTTGTTGCACCTTTTGGATCTAGGTTCCAGGACTCAGATTTGGAACTATGTGTGGTTGCTGGGAAGCTTGCTGGGTTGTTGAAGCTAAGCAGTAAGGCTGTATCTCCTGGTCTTGTGGCCCCAGAGACACTGGCAAGACAGATCAGACCAGCCTGCTCTGTGACCTGGGATCCTTGGTGGTGGGGATGGGCCCAATATATCTGGGTCTGGTGGGTCTGCGTGATTGTAGGATGGAGTCTAAGTGTGGGGTCCTCTGGGTGTCCTGCATTACTGCTGGGCCTGAAGTCATAGTTCTGCTTGGCAGACGTGCTGGTGCCAGGTGCAGTGTCCTTGGGTTATCTTCTGTGCCTGTCAGAGTCAGGGCCGTCATCCTGGTCCCACTTGGCTGCAGGTCTGGTTCTGGACATAGGGTCCATGGAGTGTCCTATGCACTTGCCAGTGCTGGGGCCAGAGTCCTGGTCCTGTGGAGGCAGGGTAGAGTCTGAGCTTGGGGTACTAGTGGTGTCCAGCTCACTTGCTGGGTCAGGGCCTGGACTGGATTTCTGATCCTGCTCAATGGCAGGCCAGAGACCAGGTGCAGAATCCTAGGGGTGTACTGTGTGCCTGTAGAAACTGAAATCCTTTGATTTCTTCTTCTTCTTCTTCTTCTTCTTCTTCTTCTTCTTCTTCTTCTTCTTCTTCTTCTTCTTCTTCTTCTTCAAGTGACAATCACTCTTTTTTAAGAGAGAGGGACAGTGAGAGAGAGAGAGAGAGAGAAAGAGATAAATAATTCCATTTGGTTTTTCATGTGCTCTGAGACTTCGTTGTTCACATGGTGCTTGGGTTTCAACTTGTGTACTGGTGCATGCCGGGCAAGTGCCATTACTGCTGAGCCACTGCTCCAGTCCTGGTTTCTGATTTCTTAATAGAGGAAGGTAGAAGACAGTGGAGTAATAAGTTTGAAATGTGAAGGCAAATGATTTCCAAACTAGACTTCTCTACACAGCCAAAGTTGCAATCCAGTGTTACAGTAAAATAAAAAAAAAATTTGTACAAACGAGTTCATAACAACTTGCTTGCAAATAAATGTTTTTCAGAAATAATTATTATTAGGATATTAATTACCATTATTATGTATCACAAAGTTACATCTCATAGATGGTATTCTGAATCTTCAAAATAATAATATACTATTCTTTCCGTCCAGATATATTTGGCTCTGCCATAACCTCCTCCATTTTCAGAGAGTTCTTCTAAGAATTAGTGTTGCTCTGAACTTATGTTGAGAATGCTTTTATAGCATGCCATAGATACCAATAATAAAATTAGGAATTTTGTTGAATATGTTATTTAATATTTTTATCTTCAAAATTAAATTTGGAAACTATTTTGTCAGAATCTTCTGAAAATATGCTTTTCTATTTGCATTGGCATCAAGTTTTAATTTAATGAAATTCATATTTCTCAGATCATTGTGTAACTCACTGTTATCCTCATATAAAAAATACTTTCCCTAAGGACTGATTATTGAAGATACATTGATAGCACATTAATAGAATCACTGCAAATAAGGAACCCAAATAGAAGCATATACTATCTTTTTCTTTTCTGAATGGAAAATATTCATCTATCCATAAATAATTCTTAACTATTTTATATGCCAGTAATTATCATGCCCTTGGAACATAGCAGAGAACAAAACAGAAAAATGTTCCTGCCCCGAGAGCTTATCTTTTCTTGAGTTAATAATAGGTAACCTTTATTGAATTCTTCCATATGCCTTTTAATTATTAATTTATTTACTTCTCAACAACCCTGTATAATAGGTACTTATACTAACCTCATTTTGCAGATGAGTATGTTAAATTGTGAGAAAGCTAAAAAATATTCTAAATGTCACACGTTTAGTAACTAGAAGAAATAGAATTTAAGCCCATACAGTTTTTAACCATATTGTCTTAACCATTATGCCTTTCTCATTTGTGCTTGTATGCTTACTTCTTACATATTTTAATTATTTTGGACCACAAGCACTCTTTATGGGTTTTCAAACTTTTAAAAACTATTCTTCAAAGATACTGTTCTTTGAATCTTTTAATTTAAGCAAATACTTGGATATAGCCAAATAAACCACTGCTATTCAGCTATTTGGAATTCACATTATAAAAGATTTTAAATACTGCTTGTTCCTTTGACAAATTCTTAGCATAGATAATACTTGACTGTTTCTTAATCTTATCTTTCACTTTGTTGTCTAATACTTTGTATCATATTACCTATCAATTAAAACACATGTGGGATTATTGTTGTTGTTATTATTCTAGGTATTGAACCCAGAGGCACTGTAACACTGAGCCAGATCCCCAAGCTTTTTTATATTTTATTTTGAGGCATAGTCTCCTTAAGTTGGTTAGGGCCTCACTAATTTGCTGAGGTTAGCTTTGAACTTGCAATCCTCCTGCCTTAGCCTCCTGAGTCACTAGATTACAGGCATTCACCACCAAGCCAGGATATATTGTTGATTACTTTAAAGTAATATTGGTCTCACAACTGGAGTGATGAAGTACATACATTCAACTGACTATTAAGAATTAGAGCCGTAGTAACAAAGACAGCATGGCACTGGTATCAAGATAGGGAAGAAGACTGATGGAATACAATAGAAGACCCTGAAACAAACCCTCAAATCTTTAAACATCTGATTTTTGACTAAGGGGGACAAAATATTACATGGAGGGGGACAGCCTCTTCAACAAATGGTGCTGGACAAACTGGTCAGCCACTTGCAGAAAGTTGAAATTAGACCCATATCTTTCTCCTTGCACAAGCATCAAATCAAAATGGATCAAGGAGCTAGAAATTAAACCTGCTACCTTGCAAATGATGGAAGACAAAGTAGGTCCAACACGTCAGCATTTGGGAGTAGGCAAAAGTTTCTCAACATGTCTCCAAAAGTGAAGGAAGTGAAGTAAAAAACCAGTGAATGGGATGTCATAAAGCTAAAAAGCTTTTGCACTTCCAAGGAAACAATCAAAAGAGTCAAGAGTTTTCCTACGGAAATGGAGAGAATCATGGGCTATGATTCTTCTGACAGGGGTCTCATATCCAGAATCTACAAAATCCTCAAAAATCTCAACTACAAAAACACTAACAGCCCAATTAATAGATGGGCCAAAGAGCTAAATAGAAACTTCTCAACAGAGGACATTGATCAAGCCAGTGAATACATGAGAAAGTGCTCTAAATCTCTAGTAATCAGAGAAATGCAAATGAAAACCACATTAAGATATCACCTTACACCAATCAGAATGGCACAAATGAAGAAAATAAACAATAGTATTTGCTGGAGGGGCTGTGGAGAGATAGGGACACTAACACACTGTTGGTGGAGCTGCAGACTGGTACAGCCCCTCTGGAAAGCAGTGTGGAGAATCCTCCAAAAACTAGGGACGAGCCCACCATATGATCCTGCTATTCCACTCCTGGGAATCTTTCCAGGGGATTTAGAATCAGCACATTATAGTGACACAGCACTATCTATGTTCATAGCAGCTCAGTTTACTGTTGCTAGATTATGTAAACAACCCAGATGTCCCTCACTGGATGAATGGATCCAAAAACTATGGTACATATATACCATGGAATTTTACACAGCAATTAGAAACAATGATATTGCAGCCTTCGAAGGTAAATGGATGGCTATGGAAGAAATTATGCTTAGTAGTATCAGCTTAACCCAGAGATCCAAGGGTCGAATGTCTCCACTCATCTGTGGAGGTTGGAACTAGACCCTGGCCGTTCAGAAAGGTGGTCCATTATCATGTGTTAAATCCAGATAAGGTGTGATGTTATACAGCCTAATACTTTTTTAGAGATATTGTGGGTAAGGGAAGGGAGGGATATTTGTGGGTAATTGTGGTGGCTCTCTTGGGGGGTAAATCTAGTATCCAGAAACTATACACATTTTGTATTATTTTGTTAAAAACTTGTATGGTTGTTCAAAAAAAAGAATTTGATACCTTGGGTCTGGACACATATTTATGGCTCTCTATACATAGATGAAGTATTGTAACAGAAAAGTAGAAGAAAGAACTAGAATAGTCTATACAAAGAAAATGTTTAATCAGAATGGGAACTAGGAAAGGTTTATTGTGGCTGGAGAAACTGCTGAAGAAATAATTCAGCCTATATAGGAAAAAAGTATGTCCTATTTCATGAGTGATTGTTATAAGATTAAATTGTTTGTTTTATTAGTTTCATAACTGAATGAAAAATGTAACTTACAGCAAATAATTCATGTATAATTCTGAAGAGCTTATATGCAATATAATTTGAATGCTTTTTATAATTTAAAATATCATTTCATTTTTAATTTTAAATCTCCATCCTTCCGTTGAAATATAACTGATTTTTAATCAATGAGAAAAAAGCATTCTTCAGATATCCTCTGCAAATATCCCAATTTTATATTTTGTCCATATATTTGTTAATTGCAATGATAATCTTTTATAGCTGAGAAGTTTAGATATACAAAATCCTAGAACACATATCATTAACAAGTGAGGTAACATGGTACACAGTGATATGGTTTGGGACATGCTACACCAAAAGTATCTGAAGCTGATGGAATTCAATAAAGCTATAGAAATAGGAATATCACTCTCTAACTTTGTTATGCCCCTCTCCTCTGAAACAAGTCATAAAACCTAGCAATGATTTTCTGAACTTTCCCTGAAGCAGGTCATCAGGACTCCTGTGAGAGGTACCCTTCCAACACCTGGAGAAAATGAACACTTGTATCTTTGAAGATAAAAGGGAGCGTAGAGGAATAAGACAAAATAGGCTTCACCATGTTTCCTTTAGTTTATTACCAAGCATGTTTTTCTTTATCCAATCCTACTTTTCCTGACTATCCACTTCTCAGAACTAACATATGAAATACACAGGTTTACATATTTCTTTGAGTCTCCATTTCCTTGTGAATGTTCCTATGTCACCCAAAACTTATTTTAAATAAATCCATATGCTTTTCTCTTATTAATGTTTCTTTTTTTATAACAGCCTCAGGTGTAAATATAAGATGGATAGCAAAAAGATATTTCCCCTTTCTTAGAACAGAATGAAACACTTGTGCTCTGGAATTCCAGAGAACTTAAAACATACGATCTTATAATATCTGAGTAATATGTTTGATACGTTCTCTCTTTATGTCTGAAAGTAAAATTGTTGCAGATAAGTGGGACCCTGGAGCATACCTAATCCATATTTGAATTTCAGTAGCATAGTGGAATGGGGACTTCACCTTAGTTCCAGATTTTTCAACCTACTATGTGCTCTTAGGCAATGTGTCTTATTCTTGTATATTTCAATTTTCTTGCCAAAAAAAAAAAAAACAGAATAAATTTAAGGTCCCTGTTTTTTTAAAAAATAATAGTAATAGTAGTAAATAGATAATGCCCTTGAACACAGTATAATCCAGGCATTGCATTAAGTATTTAACATTTGTTAACTCATTTAATCCAACAAATGGTCATGTGAGGTGAGTAGTCACTTTATTCTTTAAAAATGAAAAGATTAATTGATGCAAAGAGATTAGCAGATTAATTTATGGTCACAGCTGGTAAGCTGCAGATCAAACTCAAATCTAGTTTAGTCTGAAAATAGAGTTCATATGTTTAATTTCTTTCCTCCCCAGAAAGGTTACTTTCTTATTAAAGAAGTTTGGATTATGTAAAAAGAGTTTTAAGTTTTCTAGTTCATTAGGCTTTTCTGATATTGTTAAATGCATTATATATCCAATTTAGAGTGTCTAAATCAGTTCAAGATGATTTTATCCTCACTACAAATCTCTATATTAAACTTGTGAATACAAAGAAAAAGAAAGACTTTTTTTTTCAGGCAAAGGTTAACACAGTTTTTGATTTCTAAAGTTATTATTGTTCCCCTTTTGTTCACTGTAATGAAAGCTATTGAGCAGATTTTGTTCAAAGCTTGCAAGCAAAACAACCACATCCTTCACATAGTGAGAAGATAATTTAAGAAGAGTTAAGTAAGCTATATATGAAAAAGAAGCATTGCAGTTAGGATGAACAATCCAGTCCCTGTCACTTTGGATAATTATGTAAAAGGAAGTATTTAAAAGCAACTTCATAGCTAAATTCTCTTTAGAAATATTTACATTTGGGGCTTCATTGTAAGAATTTACTTCTTCACAGGCAGATCTGCTACGCTAAAAAATACAAGAAAAGATAATGTTGTTAATTTAGGAACTGCCATGTGCTGGGTATTGCATGGCTTGAACTTTAGTAAATCATTTCACCTTTTACGGTATCTTACTGCATACATAATGTCATCCTTAACTTACAGCTGAGGAAGGTTGAAGCTCAAGAAGTTTAAGTTCCTTGACCAGGTTTGTGTATCTAGTAAGTAACAGAGCAGATATTGAAATCTAGCTTATTTTCTTTAATCCCCAAATGCATCTATGTTTTATTTAACTGATACTCAAGAAAATAAGTTGATAAAATTGTTATAATTTGAAATTGACCATGCAAAATTAATATGGTTTTGCTGAACAGTGAAATGGTAACAGGAAGTAAATGAAGGCACGGGAGTTTTTTCATTGCTTCACAAGATGTTCACCTTCAATATTATCATGCATGATTTGTCAATAAAAATTGCTCAACTCGGTAATAATAATATCCTTGCCCTCATGTTCTTGACTAAATGCAATACCTTCATGCAGAAACAATTCTACATGTATATGGACATTTCTACCATGAAATAGATGGAAATGTCTTTCTGTTTTAGCTTCCTCAGTCAGTTTAACAAACATACTGCATTGTTTCTATGTGTAAACAATGGGCACTTGAAGTGTTATCTATGGATATATAACTTGAAAACCTAGTGAAGTCAGCAATAGATATTTAAGTAGCTGTTCAGGATTTACCTATCTGAGGTGAACTTAATGTGATTAATATTACTTACTAAATATAGAAAGATTCATTCTCTCTCATAGTAAATCTCAATACAGAGAAAAGCAAAGTTTTCTTAGAGTCTAAACATATTTTCTTTTGAATGAGACACAATGAAGTTTACTTGATTGATAGCAAAAATGTAATATACAAAGAAAAACAGGATGTTTTGTAGGCATGTGTTTTTGTGTCTCTGGGTATGCATGTGTGTGTTAAGAGTCAGGAAATTCCAGTTTTGCCAGTACTCAAAAATTATCTCATGAGATCTGAGCGTGGTGACACATGCCTGTAATCCCAAAGGCTTGGGAGGCTGAGGCAGGAGGATCACACATTCAACACTAGTGTCAGCAATTTAGCAAGACCCTATCTCAAAACAAAAAATAAAAATAAGGGCTGTGGGTGACTCTGTGGTTAAGCATCCCTGGGTTCAAGCCCTGCTACTCCTCTCCCCCTCAAAAATTTTTCTTTTCCGGAGAAATTAGAATAAGAAGTACCACTTGATCTTTCTTTTTAGGTGAAATGGTGCTCTGCTTTTGACCCAGGCAACATTTTGAAGTTTGGAACCTAATTTTACGTATTTTTGTTAAACACCTTAGGTAATGTATTCTTGGTAGCATTTCATCTCTATATAAAATCATCATCAATCAAAAGATATAAACCACAAATACACATTATCAGTTAAACAAATCTAAATACACTTTAATCCAAGTGATGACAGTTTTAAATTCTTTCCAGAACAAGGAAGTGGCAAATACAAAAGCCTTAAGTGTAGAAACAGCTGTTAAGCTGCTATTTCATATTCTGACCTTAAACAATTCTCCACATAATATGTGTCTCAGAGGAAACAGAACACAGAACCAAGAAGATTCAAAGAAGGAAAAATCTGTCAAGGTTCTCAGACACAGGTGGATTTGATGCAGAATGGAAGCTCTGTACTCCTTACTATAGGTACATTAAAGGAGTTGGGCTCCAAGAACATAAAGTGACTATCAAGAATGAAAAGCTCAATTTTTACTGGTTACAGATTGGCTTCTTTCATTATTGAATATTCTAAGCATAGTTTCTGTAAATGTAAAAGATAATAATATTTAGAATATTAGGAAAAGATTTCAAAGTCAGTATACTTATTTGTTTTGGAAGTTACTTTATTTTAGTTGTGGTTTCAACATCCTTCAAAAGGGTGAGATGTGCTCCTATATTCCAAAATTTTGCCTGTCAAAATATATGGTAAATTCTTATATTTGACAGCAGACTTTTTCTTTCCACTTCATAACCACATCATTCATAACCTACAATGTTTTATTTTTATTGTAACAGTTATTTAAAATTTTTTTTGCAGCCAGTTTATATTCATAAGGAAAAAAATACTAAAATTTCCTAGAGATTTTCATGGAAAAAACATTAGAATGTAACAAGGCAAAGAAGTCTTATGATTACATTTTAAGTTTGTAAAAGGAAAGTAGTGGCTAAAGTTTCAGGACAAGTAAACTAATTACAATCCCAATAAGAATAATTTTAAAAATAAATGTTTTACTCACAAAAATGAAGAAAGTACAATTTAATTGAGCTATTAAAACGTATATTGCAATGGTTGCTGATTTAAATATTCATAGTTTTAAAAAATTTTTGTCCAAAAAGAACTAAATCATTCCAAAATTCCTTGAGGCTCTTAAGTAAATATGATGATTAAGCTGAATCCTCTTAAATTTAAAATGTTTAATTATACCTTAAGA
>PVKS010050421.1:0-11557 GCA_004027875.1 Aplodontia rufa
CCCGAAAGAGTCTTTATCCAAGCTTCACTTCTCTTTTTATATATCCATGCTTTACATCTCTCTTTCAAGGCAACGTAAATGTCTTAGTCTATTCATCCATTTGTGCTGCTACGACAAAATGCCTAACATTGGGTGATCTCAAACAAGTCAAGGCAACGCTGCAAGACTGCACTCCAGAACTAACATGGACAGCAATTTCTCACAGTTCTGGAAGCTGGGAAGTTCAGGATCAAAGCATAGGCAGGTTCGGCTGCTGGCAAGAGCTCATCTTCCAAAGGAGCAGGAACACCATGAGCAGCAGAAAAGTGCGAGAGCTTTCTCCCAAAAAGAGGCGAGAGCCCTCAACTGCTGCCTGGAGCCTCTTCTTTAAGGGCCTTCACCCCGCCCCCTTGAGGCCTCTCTACATTAGCTCCTTCATTGCCACACCTGGATTTTGGAGGCACACATTTGACCAATAAGCCTCTATGTGTGCCTTTTGAAGGATCTAGAATAATTGGCAGTGATACCAATGGGAAACCTCTGAAGCCCGTGTTGACACCCTGTTTTTCAAGCTTAACAATACACAATCTAGCAGCCCCTCCCGAAGGAGCTCATGTAAACAGCAACAAGATCCAGGACAGCTGATAGAGTAAAGGTCAGACCCCAACATATATGTACCACAGTTTTTGTATCCATTCATCCAGTGAGGGACATATGGGTTGTTTCCATAATTTAGCGATTGTAAATTGAGCTGCTATGTACATAGATTTTGCTGTCTTGCTTTAATGTGCTGATTCTAAATCCCCTGGAAAAATACCCAGTAGATGATTAGCTGGATCATATGGTGGGTTCATCCACCATATGATAATTCTCCACACTACTTTCCAGAGGGGCTGTACCAGTCTGCAGTTCCACCAACAGTGTGCTAGTGTACCTATCTCTCCACAACCCCTGCAGCATCTATTATTGTTTATTTTCCTCATTTTTGCCAATCTGACTGGAGTGAGGTGAAATCTTAATGTAGTTTTCATTTGCATTTTCTGGATTGCTAGTGATTTAGAGTACTTTCTCATGTATTCATTGGCTTGATCAATGTCCTCTGTTGAGAAGTTTCTATTGAGCTTTTGGCTCATTTATTGATTGGGTTGTTGGTGTTTTTGAGGTTGAAATTTTTGAGGATTTTTTAGATTCTGGATATGAGACCCCTGTCAGAAGAATCACAGACCATGATTCTCTTCCATTCTGTAGGAAGCCTCTTGACAACTTTGATTATTACCCTGGCAGTGCAAAAGATTTTTAGCTTAATGACATCCCATTCACTGATTTTTTTACTTTACTTCCTTTAGATTAGGAGACATGTTGAGAAAGTCTTTGCCTAATCCCAACTGATAAAGCATTGGACTTAATTTGTCTTCCATCAGTTGCAAGGTAGCTGGTTTAATTCCTAGTTCCTTGATCCATTTTGATTTGATTCATGCAAGGAGAAAGATATGGGTCTAATTTCAATTTTCTGCAAGTGGCTGTCCAGTTTGTCCAACACTATTTGTTGAATAGGCTCTCTCTCCCCCATGTAATATTTTGTCAAAAATCAGAATTTTAAATATTTATGGGTTTGTTTCAGTGTCTTCTATTCTATTCCATTGGTCTTCATTCCTATCTTGATATCAGTACCAGTCTTTGTTACTATAGCTCTATAATATAGTTTTAGATCTGGTATAGCAAAACCACCTGTTTCATCTTTCTTGTTTAGTAATGTTTTGACTATTCTGGGTTTATTATTCTAAGTAAATTTGAGAATTGCTTTCTCTATAAAGAATGACATTGATATCTTCATGGGAATTATAGTGAATCTATATACAACTTTGGTAGAATGGCCATTTTTATTATATTAATTCTGCCTAACCAAGAGCATGGTACATCTTTCCATCTTCTAAGGTCATCTTGGATTTCATTCTTCAATGTCCAGTAATTTTCATTGTAGAGATCTTTGAATTACCTTGTAAGGTTAATTCTCAAGTATTTTATTCTTTTCAAGGATATTGTGAATGGGACTGATTTCCTAATTTTTTCATCTGCCCTATTATTGTTTTGTATCGGAAATCTATTGATTAATGTGTATTGATCTTGTAGCCTGCCACTTTGTTAAATCTGTTTATAAGGTCAGTTTACTGGTGGAGTTTTTGGATCTTCCAGATACAGTCAGCAAAAAGGGAGAGTTTAACTTCCTTCTTCCTATTATTATCCTTTTGATTTCTTTCTCTTGCCTTATTGCTCCAGCTAGGGTCTCAAGAACAATATTGAAAAAAAGTGGTGAGAGTGGACAACCTTGTCTTGTTCCTGAGTTTAGTGGAAATGCTTTCAGCTCTTCTCCATTTAGTATTATACTAGCCAAGGTTTAGCATATATAGCCTTTACATAGTTCAGAAAAGTTCCTTTGATCCCTATCTTCTCTAGAGTTTTGAGCATAAAAGAATGATGAATTTTATCAAAGGCCTTTTTTGCATCCATTGAGATTACCATATGGTTTTTGTCCTTGACTCTGTTTAAGTGGTGAATTACATTAACTGTTTTGTGTATCTTGAACCAGCCCTGCATACCTGGGATTAAGCCCACTTGATCATGATGGATTATCTCCTTGATAAGTTTTTGAATACGGTTTGCTATTACTTTATTGAGGATTTTTGTGTCCAGGTTCATCAGGGATATTGGTCTGCAGTTTTATTTTTTTGATGTGTCCTTGTTGGGTTTTGGTATCAGAGTTATGGTTGCTTCATAAAAAGTGTTTGAGAGAGTTCCTGCCTTTTTAATCTCTTAAAATAATAAGAAGAAGTGTTTGCTCCTCTTCAAAAGTGTGGTAAAAATCATTGGGGAAGCCATCAGGTCCTGGGCTTTTCTTCTTTGGTAGACTTTTAATTGCAATATGGATTTCAGTGCCTGTTATTGGATTGTTTAGGAATTCAATATCATCCTGTGTCAATTTATGGATGTTGTACATGTTTAGAAATTTTTCCATTTCTTCCATATTATCTAATTTGGAGGAGTACAAATTTTCAAAATATGATCTTATAATTTGTTGGATTTCCATGAGGTCAGTGGTGATTGATTCCTTTTCATTGGAGATTTTATTGATTTCCTTCATTTCTCTCCTTTTAGTGAGGTTGGCTCCATCAAATTTGAAGCTGAGTTTTGCTGGGTATAGAATTCTTGGCTACATGTTACGGTCATTCAGATGTTTAAATATATCTTTCCAAGACCTTCTTACCTCCAGAGTCTGGATTGTTAAGTCACAGGAAATTCTTATTGGTTTACCTCTGAGTGTGATTTGACATTTCTCCCTCGCTGCTTTTGATATTGTTTCCTTGGCATCCCTGTTGTACATTTGAATATGATGTGTCTTGGTGAATTTCTCATTTGATTAGGACAATTGGGTGTCCTCTAAGCTTCCTAGATGAGCATGTCTGATTCTATTTTTATATGAGAAAATTTTTCTTTCACAATTTCCTTGAGGATATTCCTCATACCATTCATGTGTGTCTCAGTTTCTTCCTGTATTTCAATTACTCTCAGATTGTTTCTTCTCATTTCATCACAGACATTTTTAAAATTCTGATCATGTTCTCTTAACAGTTGTTCTTTTGTCATTGGTTCTCTCAAGCTTGGTCAGCCTGTCCTCGTTGTCAGAGCTCTTTCTTCAATAGCAGAGGTTCAATTTTCAACAGAAGTTAGTCTATTATTAAATTCGTCAATGGTCCCTCTCATGTCTGACTGCAGATTTTAGCTCTATTACTTCCTTTTCGAGTATATCTATTTCTTTAATGTTAGAGTTTATCAACTCTTGAGTTTTCTCATTTATTCCCTTCATTAGCTTTTCTTTTAGTTCATTGTTCCTTTTTGTTATCAGATCATTGATAATTTGTTCTAGATTTTCCTCCAAGTCCTTGGCTGTGGACACCTTGCTAGGGGAGTTGTGCGATTGAGGTGAACCTCTTCCAGTTTGGTTCCTCATCTTTGAAGATCTTCTTCTGAATTATTTGATGAAGATCCCTTTCTGGAAGCATGACAAGACTCAGGGTTCTTCTTCCTTACACCCAAGGGTTGGGTCGGATACTATCTCTTAGATGACCTATTCCTTCCAAAAGACTTTTTCTGCCTGGAGCCTTGTTTTGTTGCAGATTTTGGGTTAAGGTTCTAGGACTAGGGCTGGGCACCTAGGGTTACTGGGCCATCCGCTGTGTTGTTAAAGCTAATCAGTTCAGGTTTGTCGATGGGTGCTAGGGTCCCAGATGTGTGAGGTGGACCAAGATGAACTAGCCTATTTGCTGACCTTGGGTCTGGGATCCTTGGTAGTGGAATGGGCCCATAATATCAGGACCCAGCTGGTGTGCATGACAACTGTGTGGAATCTGAGTGGAGGGGAGACTTGGAGGTGTCTGGTTCGCCTGCTCTGTTGGGACCAGAGTCCTGGGGCACACACCAGTGAAGGGGGGTCTACTCAGGCTTCTTCTCACTCCATAAGTCGATGTGAGTTCTTGACATGAAATCTCTATCTGGTTGTTTTCTTAAGAACTATGGTGTTTGATTAGGAGTTCTGTCCAGTCCCTTACTTGGGTTGGGATATTGTCAGGAAACTTGAGTTCGGAAGTCTAACCCCTATCAACAGGAATATTATTGAAGCCAAACTTGTGTCCTGCAATAAAAACTTAAGCTTCAAAATAGTTTGCATTTTGGTTCTTTTTCAACATCTCACCAATTGCTGCAAATTGTGAATCATCTTTAATACATTCACTTGTACATTTATCTTCTTCAAGAGGCTGGCCTAGAATGAAGCATTCTTTATTTTATTCCTGATTGTTCTAGTAACTAGTTGTTTGACCCCAGGCAAGTTATTCATCCTCTTTATAGCCTAGATCTTCATTTGTAAAATAGAAACAACAATAATGGTTCTATTAGCCTTTGGATGACAAAGCGAGGTAACATGTGGAGAGCATAGAAGAATGTTTAGCACTTGATGAGCTGTCAATAAATATTTGATCTAATTATTTCTGTATTTGAGTTGTTATGTGAGGGAAAATGAAAGGATTATATAAACAGAAAATGATTATCAAAACCTGACTTTTTAAAGCACAGCTTGATATTTAAATGGACAAAATTATTTTGCTTAGACTAAACTATTTTCTTAACTCTCTCTGAATAGTAGTTCCCCTGAAATGTGTCTATTTGTTATTTGCTATTTCTTAATCAAATTATGATGTATTTCATGAACTTAGGCAAAAAACATTTACCTGTAACATTCCAGAGCAGATGAGTTTAAGCGTGGAGATTGAAAGACAAATACAGCAGAGATTCTGCCTTCAGAAAGTTAATGATCTCAAGGTAAATTGATAATGGCACAGAAACAAATGATAAAAAAATTACTTTAGCCCACTGCCTGATTCATAAGCTTACCTAAAAACACATTGGTGAACAGTTCATAGCTAATGTTTATTCAGAGAAAACAAAGAGCAAAGAATTGTAGTTTCCATGATTTTGTAAATTGAGTGAAGTACTGATTACAGGCTTGAGTAAATAATCCCAAAGTTCTCTTATATGGGTTCATAGCACACATGCACGTGCACACGCATGCATTCACTCACTCACACACACACATACACACACACACAACTATATACCTAAAGCATACATAGTGCTTTTCTTTTAACCTCATGTAATGTTCAACAAAATATTGAGAAAAGGTTCACTTCAAGAATGCTTCCAGTGAGATAGATGGTGGAATAAGCCTTAGTATAGGACAAGAGAACTAAAATTACAAGAGTTATATTTGGAACACTCTTGCTATGTGCTTGATTCCCCATAGGCTTCTGATGGAGGCTTATTCAAACAATACACTAAATTTATAGCCCTGCCTGGCTTCTGAAATATGCTCAGCCTTCATCTGCTAAGAGACACTAAGGAAACATCATTTTGAAGAGGTAAATGTGATAAAGTAGGACAATGTGTGGAAGGTTATAGTTAGAAAAGGGGACACCTAAACATTAACTGGGAAAACAACAACAAAATTTAATATGCAGTTATCCTATTATAATATTCCTTGGAGGATTTTTCTGCCTGCAATATTTGTCATCATTCTTGTTTTGTCACATGTATAATAATAAGAATCATGATGATCATAATAAAAAGAATAAAGTACCCATGGGAAAAAGGAAATAATACAGTACCACTGATGTATGATTAATAAAGATCCATGTCTCCATGTAATGTATTTTTATTACAGGAAATAAGTTCTAACCTCTTTAATTTGCCAATAATTATAAAGTATCTGAAGTTTGTAACCTACGAACACACAGAAAAACCAATATAACTTGGGACAAGAAAAACAAATTTGGATATTTTATACTTTCTGACTTTAAAATATATTGCAAAGTTAAAGTAATCAAAAATAGTATGGTACTGGCATTAAACTGCATATACTAATGAGACTGAATAGAGATTCCAGAAATAACCCATATCCATACATCATCTGATCTTAGACAAAGTAACCAAGAACACATAATGGGAAAATGGATAATCTCTTCAATAAATGGTGCTGGGAAAACTGGACAATCTATAATCAAGTGAATAACATTGAATTGTTCTGTCACCATATGCTGAAATACAAATGAATTAAATACAATACAAAATAAATTAAAGATTTCAGTGTAATATCTGAAAACCATAAAAAGACTATTAGAAAATATAGGAAAAAGGTTTTCTTCATATTGACTTTGGCGATGATTTTTCAGTCACGACAACAAAAATATTGACAATAAAAGTCAAAATGCCCAATCAGGACTGAATAAAACTAAAATATTTATGCGTAGCAAAAGAAACAATCAATCATGTCATGGGAGAAAATATTTGCAAACCATATATCAGATAAGAGGTTAATTTATAAACTATAAAAGGAACTCAAAACTCAATAACAAAAATGCAAATAACCCCTTTTTTAAATTTTCAAATAATTAGAATACACATTTCTCCAAAGAAAACACACAAATGGCAACTGGTAGATGAAAAGATATTCAACAATGATAATCATCAGGGCAAAGCTAATTGAAATCTCCATAACCTATCACTTCATTCCTGTTAGGATGGCTGATATTTAAAAACAAAAGCAAACAAGCAAATGGACAGATAACAAAGAGCTGACAAGGAATATTTTACACACTTGATGGGACTGTAAAATGGTGCAGTCACCAAAAAACAAAATAAAGTTTTCCCGAAAACATTAAAAACTATAATATCATATGATTGAGCAATATAATTTCTAGGTATATATTGAAATAAAATGAGATCCAGATCCTAAAGAGATATTTACACTGTCATAGTCATTACAGCATTATTCACAACAGCCAAGAGATGAAAACAACCCAAAAGTCCATCAACAGATGAATACGTGAAGAATATGTGGTTTAGGCACACAACAGAATATTATTCAAGCTTAAAAAAGAAAGAAATCCTACCCATTGTGGCAACTCTTTTCAGACACAGAAGACATGCAAAGTGAAATAAGTCACAGAAATATAAATGTCCCATGATTCCTCTTATATGAGACATCTACCACAATCAAAAGCAAAACAATAGATAACAGAATGACAATTACATGGAGATGAGAGAAAAGATAAGGAGCTGTTGTTCAATAGGCATAAAGTTAAAATGAGTGCATTCCATGGATCTGCTGTACAATATGGTGTCTATAATTCACTATAAGATATTCTATGCTTAAAAATCTTTTAAGAAAGTAGACCATATGGTATGTTCTTAGCACCAAAGAGGGTAGGAAGAGATACAAGAAACTTTTGGAGGTGATTGATGTATTTACTAATTGGTTGTAGTAACATAAATCTATACATATGTTAAAACTCAGCCATTTATATACAGGAACTATGCACACCTTTCTCTGTGTGTACCATTTACACCTTAATAAAGCTGAGATGGAGGTAATTAGCCTGTCATAGTTTCACAGTGTTGGAAAAAAAACCTACTCCTGACTCAGAGACAAAGGACATTTTAATTTTTTAATGCATAGCACTAGCAGTACCCAGAGTATCATAATTTTTACACCAGTTCTCTGAGCACAAACTTCCATGGGTCACTGCAAAAAAGGCCAGGTGACACCTGTGGAACCATGAAGTTACGAAACCAAATTTTTATAACAGCCATTAAGCCTGCTTGCCCCAGAGAAAACAGTTTATTATAGTGAAAAGTAAAACACATCATCCCTTTGCTTTGGAGGGAGATAGTATCCTTATCCTCTAAGGCAGTTTGCTATGGCTATGATGAACATACTCAAGGTCATCTGAGATATGGATAAAAGTACTTTCACACACAAACATGCAAAATGTGAGAAATCCATAGAGAATTGTTAAATGATTGAAATAATCACTAAACATCTCCTAAGTCTGAAATGTACAAACATTAAAATTTAGAAAAGTGATATTTGGATGTGCTATATAATATATAATAAAATCCACATATCACAGCTAGTTTTTGAAGTAAGGAAACCTAAATGCTTGCAAAAATACAAATAAAAATGTGAAGCATACGTGTCATCCTTAAAGGGAGATAGTAAAAGCACCATTTCTGAATGCCACTTTCTGTTCCCAAACCCTAGCCAAGTTACCAGAAGAACCATTTCTGAATGCCACTTTCTGTTCCCAAACCCTAGCCAAGTTACCAGAAGAATGAAAGCAAGTCTGGACAAGAATGTCCAGACATGTGATATCCTGAAGAATACTGACTTTCTCTGATGTGTTCTGGAAATTAAGGCAAGTTAGTGCTATCTGTAGAAAGCTGCTTTCTTGCACTCATTCCAGGATAGCTGTGCTTTGGGATGCTGGGAACAAACCAAACTAAGCAAATTAATGAAGTCACTGCTTCTGTAGGCTAAATTACAAAACTTTTCTCCCTGTGATAACTGGTGTGATCATGGCAACATGGAGAGTGAAGTTCTTATGCAGGTAGAGCTCTTGGACAAACAAAGCATCTGAGGGCAGGAGTCATTACTTTGTGACCAGGAACCACAAACACTATGTGGAGCAGAGGTACTCATATCCAACCAACACAACCGACCCTCCCCCACCTTTGTAAGCATTTCTCAATAAACTTTATTTCTCAAATCCCATCTCTAGATGTCTGTCTTGGTCTCTTAGCCATATACCCCCCTTCCCTAACACAACTGAGCTATATGCATCACAGCATCAAAACCCTGAACAAACTAAGAGTTGCTACAGTTTGTTTTCTTTGAGGTTAATTCAACTACTAGTCCATGTTGACTCTCACTCTATCTCACTCTATTAATCGAAATCGAGAAAAACTTCAAAAGATTTTTTTCAATAGATACAATATTGCCTTCTTTATTATCCGGGATTTTATACATCCTGTAGTTGGATTTATTGTTGGAAGTAAGGATATACATTCTTCTCATACTTCTTCCATTTCAATGATAATGTTATTATGTAAAAAGTTTCAGCCAAAAATATACTTGGTATGACTTTGTTTGTGGTGTGTGTGTGTGTGAGAGAGAGAGAGGGAGACAGAGTCACAGACACACAGAGAAACAGAGATTAGGAATAAAAGTATAAAAGCTCTGGAATATTAAAAACTATCAGAACCCCTTACTGCTCCCTACTCAACTGATAAACCTCCTTATCTTCCAGATGACCCAAAATACAAGCTCTATCCTGCTCAAGCCCCTTATGGACTGTGTCTATTGTCACACATTATGGAGCTAATCAAGAGGAATTCAAAGCTTTTTTAATTAAATGAATTTGCAATTACTGACTAAACATTAGGACTAGAGAACTAGGATAGCATCTTATCTATATCCTCGATATAAAAATTGCAATGTAAGTAACCAATGCAGTAGTTTAGTAAAACAAAACTTAAAAGTTGCTCTGTCAATATTTATATGATCAAGTTGCTATAACTTTAACTGACTTAAGATATTTAATAATGCTTTTTTCACCTGGGTTGACAGTGGCACCATTGAGAGAGATTTCATAAGCATCTATTAGATATCTATTAAATGGGAGAAACACAGTAATACTATGCATTGGCTTCAGGGATCCAAAGATGAGAAATTCAGTCTCTGACCTTCAAAAATTGACATTGTATCAGAAGGCTGGAAAGAAGGTAACAAGTAAGCATAAACTTTACTATGAGATAGGAAAAGAGAATCACAGTAAGATCTTACTATAAATTTTTATATGAAATATCAATTTCATTTTTAGTATAGCAAGCTAAATTGGTGACTGATCTTTATAAACTGTTACAAATTAATAATTCATTGTGTCTGAGTGAACACAAAAATTAACTTACATATTCTAGAAACTCACTGAAGTAACAAGAAATATAAAACCAAGAATATGTAATAAGGAACTCATTGCATCAAAATAGAATATAATTTGATGTATTGTTGTTGTTAAGAGAGTGCTACTTGAAAAATTCCATCAATTTCTGTTCTACCAGTGCAAGCAAAAACTCACTGTAAATTGTAAAACAAACTTGGCTACAAGAAGTATTAGAGTGCCTAAAAAATTGGAAATTTCTCTTCTCTTCAGTTTAGAACTTAGAATTTTTTTAGAATGAGCTAGGAATTTCAGGGAATCCAAAGACAGAAAAAAAATCCAAAAGAATTTACATGATGTCTTTATCTCCTTCTCAAGACAACATCATGTAGCAATCATCCATCTTTCTTTCACAGTTGTGAGTTCTCGACCAGAGTTATCTAGCACCCTCCACTTACCTGGCTTTTGTTGGTGGTAAAGGCAACATATAGAATTCATAAGGGCAGCACAATCTTGAACCAGGAGTTATAGTCAAACTCAGTAACTGCTTTAAAAGCAGAAGATATTTTCAAACATTTTTATTACAGGGAAGAGATTTATGATCTTGATGATAAATCAATTACAACTCTCTTAAATCATTTTAGGCAGGTTCAAGGTCTTATCTCATTTAGAGCACTGAGGGGGTAGACCATCTCAGTTCTCTGAAAAAAAAAGTAAGCAAAAAACAAGTTCATTTTCTACAGAAAGAAATATATGTGAAAGAAATTTTGCAAATGTTACATACTACAACTCCTTTTATATTATATGTTTAATAATCCCATCTATAGAAGCATAATATTTGGATGTGTCCTGTCCCTGAAAACACTAATGTTGAAATTTAATGTGGTATCTTAGAAAGGTGGTGGGGCCTCTAAAAAGTGTTGGGTCATGGAGTTTAGCCTTTGTGAAGGGATTGCTGTAGACCCAATGGGAGTGGGTTGATGTCATGAAGTCAAGTCGGTTGTTATAGTGTCTATGCCCCTTTATCCCCTCCTCTCTTCTGTACATACCTGCTGCCCTTCTGTCATGAGGCCCTCACCAGAAGCCAAGCAAATGGTAGTGCCATGCTACTGTATTTCAAAAACTATAAACAAAAATAAACCTGTTTTTGTAATAAATGACTCTGTCCAAACAATTCTGTTATAGCAACAGAAAATGCTGTAAGACAGATATACACCAAACTTTTCCTAGAAAAATTAGTTTGGTAAATCTGT
>PVKS010050422.1:0-11556 GCA_004027875.1 Aplodontia rufa
GTAGTTTATCTTCCATCAGTTGCAAGGTAGCTGGTTTAATTCCTATTTCCTTGATCCATTTTGATTTGATTCTCATGCAAGGAGAAAGATATGGGTCTAATTTCAACTTTCTGAAAGTGGCTGTCCAGTTTGTCCAGCACCATTTGTTGAAAAGGCTGTCTCACTTCCATGTAATATTTTTCCCCTTTGTCAAAAATCAGATGTTTAAAAATCTGAGGGTTTGTTTCAGGGTTTTCTATTCTATTCCATTGGTCTTCTTTCCTATCTTGATACCAGTACCATGCTGTCTTTGTTACTACAGCTCTGTAGTATAGTTTTAAATCTGGTATGGCAAAAACACCTGTTTTGTCTTTCTTGTTTGGTAGTCTTTTGGCAATTCTAGGTTTCTTGTTGTTCCAGATGAACTTGATAATTGCTTTTTCTATGTCTGTAAAGAATGACAGGTATCTTTATAGGGATAGCATTAAATCTATATAAAGCTTTCGGTAGGATGGCCATTTTTATTATATTTATTCTGCCTAACCAAGAGCATGGACATCTTTCCATCTTCTTAGGTCATCTTGGATTTTATTCTTCAATGACCAATAAATTTTGTTGTAGAGATCTTTGATTTCCCTTATAAGGTTAATTCCCAAGTATTTTATTATTTTTGAAGATATTGTGAATGGGACTGCTTTCCTGATTTCTTCCTCAGTCCTATTATTATTAGTGTATAGGAAAGCTATTGATTGTATCCTGCCACTTTGCTAAATCTGTTTATAAGTTTAAGTTTACTGATGGGAGTTTTTTGGATCTTCCAGTTACAGGAACATGTCATCAGCAAAAAGGGAGAGTTTGACTTCCTTTCTTCCTATTTTTATTCCTTTGATTTCATTCTCTTGCCCAGTTGCTCCAGCTAGGGACTCAAGAACAATATTGAATAAAAGAGGTCAGAGCAGATAGCCTTGTCTTGTTCCTGATATTAGTGGAAATGATTTCAGCTTTTCTCTGTTTAGTGTTATACTAGCTGAGGATTTTAGCATATATAGCCTTCATAAAGGTCAGAAATGTCCCTTTGAGACTTTCTCAATATATCTCCTAAAGTGAAGGAAATATAGTCAAAAATTAGTGATTGGGATGCCATAAAGCTAAAAAGCTTTTGTACCGCCAAGGAAATAATCAAAAGAGTCAAGAGGTTTCCTACAGAAATTGACAGAATCATGGTCTATGATTCCTCTGACAGGGGCCTTATAGCCAGAATCTACAAAATCCTCAAAAATGTCAACTACAAAAACACAAACACCCCAATCCATAAATGGACCAAAGAGCTAAATAAACACTTCTCAACAGAGAACATTGATCAAGCCAATGAATACATGAGAAAGTGCTCTAAATCACTAGTAATCAGAGAAATGCAAATGAAAACTACATTAAGAGATCACCTCACACCAATCAGATTGGCAAAAATGAAGAAAAAAAACAATAAAAGATGCTGGAGGGGTTGTGAAAAGATAGGCACACTAACACACTGTTGGAACTGCAAACTGGTACAACCCCTCTGGAAAGCAGTGTGGAGAATCCTCAAAAAACTAGGGATGAGCCCACCATATGATCCTGCTATACCTCTCCTGGGTATTTTTCCAGGGGATTTAGAATCAGCACATTATAGTGACACAGCGATATCTATGTTCATAGCAGCTCAATTTACAATAGCTAAATTATGGAAACAACCCAGATGTCCCTCACTGGATGAATGGATCCAAAAGCTGTGGTACATATATACCATGGAGTTTTACTCAGCAATTAGAAACAATGATATTACAGCCTTTGAAGGTCAATGGATGGCTATGGAAGAAATTATGCTGAGTGAAATCAGCATAACCCAGAGAACCAAGGGTCGAATGTCTTCACTCATCTGTGGAGGCTGGAGCTAGACCCTGTCCATTGAGAAAGGAGGGCTATTATCATGTTTTAAATCTGGATAAGGTGTAATGTCATAAACCTAATACATTTTTAGAGATGTTTTGGGAAAGTGAAGGGAGTGATAAGGGTGGGTATTTGAGGGGGGCTCTTGGGGGTAAATCTAATTTTCAGAATCTATATATATATTATATTATTTCATTAGAAGTTGTGTGATTGTTCAACAAATAAATTTCCAAATAAAAAGAAATGAAATATGAAGTAAAATGGACTAGATTAGAAAACAGAGACAAATCCACATAAATGCAGTCATCTGATCCTTGACAAAATTGCCAAAATATAAACTGAGGAAAAGATAATCTGTTTAAGAACTACTACTGGGAAAACTGGATAGCCATATGAAGAATTCAACTAGATCTCTCTTACCCTGAAAATAAATCAACTCAAAGTGATCAAAGGCATAGGAATTAGACCAGAAACAGTGAATTTTCTAGAAGAAAACATAGGGACAACATTTCAACACATTGGTGTTGGCACTGACTTGCTTAAAAAGACTCCCAAAACTCAAGAAATAATATCAAATTTCAATAAGTGGGTAGCAGTAAACAAAAAGTTTCACACCAAAGGAAGCAATTAGTTGCATGAAGACACTAAAGAATGGGAGAAAATTTTTTCCAGCTGCTCCTCAGACAGAGTATTAATAATCAGAATTCATAAAGAATTCAAAAAATTTAACACTGAAAAATGAAAAACCACTTGGTAAAATGGCAAAAGACATAAAGAGACCTTTTTCAAAAGAAGAAATACAAAAGGGCAACAAATATGAAAAAATGTTCAACATCTTTATCAATCAGGGAGATGCAAATTAAAACTGCACTGAGGGGGCTGGAATGGTGGCTCAGCAGTTATGGCCCTTGCCTGGCATGTGTGAGTACCTGAGTTCAAACCCTAGCACCACGTACACAATGAAGTCTCAGAGCAACAAAAGCCATGTGAAAAACTAAATGGAAATTGATTATCTCTGTCTGTCTCTCTCTCACTGTCCCCTCTTTCTTTAAAGAAAAAAAAACTACACTGAGATTTTTATCTTACCCTATCAGAATGACAATTATCAAAGATGCAAATCATGATAACTGGTGATGAGTATGTTGGGAAAAAGATGTACTCATACATTGTTGATAGGACTGCAAATTAGTCCAACCACTTTGGAAAGACTAGGAATGGAACCACCGTTTGACCCAGCTTCCTACTCCTTGGTATTTATTCAAAAGATCTAATATCAGCATTCTATACAGACATATCAATGATTATTACAGCACAATCCAGAATAGCCAAGTCATGGAACCAACCTGGGTACCCTTTGGTAGAAAAGTGAATAATGAAAATATGGTACATAAAAAAGTGGAATTTTATTGAGCCGCAAAGAATGAAGTTATGGCATTTGCTGATAAATGGATAGAATTAGAGAACATGGTAAGTGAAATAAGCCAGACTCAGAAAGTCAGGGGTCACATGTTTTCTATCATATGTGAATGAGAAGAAACAAGGCGGGCAGGTCTCATGAAAGCAGAGGAGGAGCAGTAGAGTAGAAGCAGGAGAACAAGTATGGGTGGGGGTGTGGGTAATGGAAAAGAACTGAGGAATAAAGTCAAACAAATTATGATATGTGCATGTATGAATATGTCACAATGCATTCTAAGTTTATACAGACTATTATAAACCAATTAAAAATAAATAAATAGAAGGAAGACCAGTAGAGTAGAGAAGGAGATCAGGAGGATGAGGGTGAGGGGAAGAGGATAGTACTGGAGATTGAAATGGAGAAGAGTATGTTATATGCATTTATGAACATTTCAAAATGAACCCTACTGTTATGTGTTAACATAATGCACTAAAAATAAAAATTAAACAAATATGAAGCTGTAATTTGCAGGTGAACCAGTGTGTCATCTGTTTGAAGGGACAGATTCAGCTTCTGTATGATTTCTGATTTTTCCTATGACTAAAACTATTTCCTATATTTACTTATGAGTCATTGGCTTCCATGCTTGACAAAATATATTAAAATATTCAAAGCAAAGATGTAGATCTAGAGTCAACCCCTTCGAACCTGCTCTGATGTCTGCTTGCCTTGACCTGTTTCTGCCTTTCCATGTTAACTTCCTTTTTCTACATCTTTAATTTTTACTCATTTGGTGAGAACTGAAATCATATAAGATTCATTTTAAAAACCTGTTGTTCAGGCTGCTTTTGACTAATAATAGTCCTTATTCCTTAGTCAGTAGTCAGTCTGAAGTACCACCTGGCTCATTTGATCCTGACCGACTATATTTTCTACCCTTTATACTTCTGGTCTAGAAATGAGATTGGATATCTATGCTCATACCAAACACTTGAAATTACTCTTGCTATTGTCTAATTGTGTGAAGAATCTTGGAAGATCTTTCAGTACACAAACTCTTTACTAACACAGTAGTTGGAATACTGTAGACTTTGTGCACTCATAACAGTTCTCAAGGCACATATGATACATTGGGCAGGTTTTAATGACGCATACTGTGTAAGATGCATGTAGGCAGTCAGGTGCAATTATGAATTAGACTAATTTTTAATATTTTCTTGATGTACTTAGGCTACTTAAAATAATTTATTATTATTTGTAATCTTTGCTAGTAAAGGATTGCAAAATTACAAACTTTCCATATTTGAAGTTTTGCACTTATTATAGATACACTGTTTTAATAATAAAGCTTTACATTTTCTAAAATGAAAAACCTTCATTACCTTTGATCTCATATTTTTAATATTTTTGGCTATTATACTAACACAGGTATTTATTAGTAATAACTTTCTCTCAATTTTTACTCCACATCTCTTCATATATTTCTGCCCTCCATGACAATTCTGTTCACATTAATATGTAGTAAAACCCCTTTACTTTCACTAAACTATAGGCAATTTTGTTTTCTCATAATTCTATTTCAATCAGGGCATTAATTATATGAATTTCTTATTCTTTTAAGTATCTTAATATCATTTCATAAAATATAGTCATTTTTAAAAGGCTATTTAAGAATAAAATTTATATTGTACAAGTAACAAAACATGAAATGACAGAGATGGAAATAGAAGAGGAATAAAAGTAAAGAAATAAAAATGCAAGAATTGCTCTAAGTAGTTATCCAACAGCCATCAGGAAAGAAAATAGCAAGGGAGATGGAAGCAATAATGATTTGGGATGGTAACTTTTAGTCTCAACCCTTAGTTTCCATTAAGAAAGGAATTTCTAGGGTAATTCTTACTTGTTCCCTATTCCTTTTTGCTCCATTAGATAAAGACTTTTTTTGACTAGTAAATTACAGAAAAGGAATTCTTTCCTGTTGCCCATTCCCATGAGTTTTGTTTTTTTGTTTGTTTGTTTCTGTATGCTATAAATTACAGAGTCACAGTCTCTTTAGATGAGCCCTGGAGTTTTTCAGCATGGGCTATGACAAAATAGGTACACTTAATTTTAAAGTACAATATTAAGAAGTGCAGTGTTGTCATATATCCAAGCTGAGCTTCTCAAGTAGTTTTACTTGCTATCATGTTGGCATCTTGATCTTCACTTGTGTAACTTCTAGGACTATCTCTTCACAATTTCTGTATTGCTTAGAAAATAAAGAAGTTACTTATTAACCTCTTAAAATCTTATATTAATCTGTTTTCCATTGATATGATAAAATACTTGAGGATGAGTACTGCTTCATAGAGAAAAAGAAAGAAATGTTGATTTAGCACACAGATTGGAAAACTGAAAGTTTGATTTTGCCTCTGGTCAGGTCTCTGTTAGCTAGGTTACTTCGTGCTGGGTGGCACGATGGTGGGAGTGCACATAAGAGGAATAGGCCACAGAGCAAGACAGGAAGTGAGCGAGCAGGGAGGAGTCAGTCTTGCTCTTTTAACAATGCTCTCATGAAAACTAACCAGATCCCACAAACTACATTAATTCCTTCCCAGTGCATCATCCCAATTACTTCCAACTAGTCCCCACCTCTTAAAGGTTCCACCACTTCCTACCATCACCACACTGAGGACCAAGCTTGTCACACATGAGCCCTTGGGCAGCACACTCAATCTTTGTCTAGACCACAGCAAAGTCTATGCGTAAACCCTAGAATGTTTCATGGGGAGTGCTTGAGTTCTATCCAAACTTCCCTCAGTTGAATAGTAGACCTGCCAGTGGGGACTATGCACTCTCTGCCCCATTAAGTGATCTAATCCATTTAGCCTTATCAAAGAGGGACTGAACCCTTCACCATGTTGTGCATTTGTAATCTAACTACTTGACAACACATAACAGGACTAGGTTTGATTCTGTTTCATCAGGTTTGGGATCGGCCTGGCACCACAGAAGTTGCCAGGAGACTAATATCACAGGATACCCATAAAGGGGGTCTTTGCTTAACAATATGTTAATATGAAATCAAAACACAGGCAAATATTATCCTTGATTTGTAATGTTTGTGTTTTGCTCATTTTTTTGAAAAGTGTTAAGATATATAATCCTGTAGAAATTACAAATATTAAACAGACTAAAGATTCTGGTATTAATGACTTGGCTAAATTCCTAGAAATTGTATTATAAAACTAAGAAATATTTTATTTATAGTATTATATTATAGTATTGCTGCATTGATGGTGTTTATAATAGGGATACTTTTCAAAATATTGTTAGCTTGTTTTTTTAAAAGAGATAGTATTGCAAATTTATACTTCTTTCCTCTTGAATGAAATCATCCATATGTCATTTTTCATCTGTAAAACCTCTTAGGAATTTAGATGTCTTTCCAATAAAAAATGGTATTTGGCAGTAAATGATGTTGCTGCTGAGCCATGCTAATCTACAGTAAAGATGTTCACTTTTCATATGTAATAAAACAGAGATTATAACTGTATATAAAATATCTTGGATACATAATTTAAAGATTGAGCAAAAATCCAACAAAACACTAGTAGAAGAGTCTTTCAAAAATATTTATAAAGCAACTGATATATGCTGATCTTATGCCCTCAGCTATGGGTGTAGTTATGAACGTGACAGATAAGGTTCCTACTCTTATTCTACTGGTAGGATACAGAAAAGAGATAAATATGCAACAGCATCAAAAAAAAACACTATTCAGTAGTATATACATATAAGACACTCAGGAATAGGAATTAACTTGGTGGCCACTTAATTTTTCAGAATGAGATAATGGTTACTCAGCCTCAAATTCTCATCTCCTTTTCATTATTTCTAAAACACAGTGTTTAGATGTCGCTTTGGGACTCTGCAGTCCAAACCCAATTGTATTAGCATACCTTGCCTTCAGCCATTCCATTTACCTTTCTGAGTTCTGAGTTATCTAGTTATCCTGAACTATATCCCTGCCCTTGCATGCATTGAACTTCCTGTCCTCTGGTCCTCTGTCATCTACTGTTTAAACTTGGTTTTGACTCTTGACTGCCACAGCTATGTTTCTGTTTATTTACTCCTGGTTTGTGTGGGTTCTTATGCTCTTGACTTCTGCCATATTGTGTAAACCTTGGAACTTGGAAATGGAAATTACTGAGGAAATTTTTGGTATAACCACTGTGCTACTTTTATTTAAGACCACGTCTTCCATTCTCCACCCCTTTAATAAGAAAGCAAGAAACATCATTTGTTTCCAGAAAGAAGATCTGAAAGTTCTTTGTTTCATGCTGGTTTATTCGTACTATAGTCAAGTGTAAAATTTAGGGAAATATTCTTTTGTATTTGAGCTACAAAATCTTTCTGCCAGCACAAAATCCTCTGGCCAATATGAAGTTAAAGTTTAAAGCAGTGAATATGTTGATTGGTTATTACATTTTCAATGACTTCAATGGGACTAGAATTTAATTCATTAAGCACTCATAGATTCTTAAGTGTTTATTTCTGAAAATTGGGTTTAGGAACTAAGTATTATTGAATTCGTTTGAATGTTTTGCTATTTAGTATTTTCCCCATCTGTATTTGGATTAGTTAGAGTTTTTCTTTCTTCCTTCTTTTCCCTTTTTGGGCTTAATTTCTCACTTAGATTCCAGTCAGTCTTCAGAAAAGGAAGTGTTGTCAATGCAATAATGTGCTGGATGGAGGCGAAAACACTGTGTCTTTTCCAAGAAGAAGTTTGTCACAAAACTTGATACCCTGGAAAACTGAGCTTTTGTAAGTGCTGTTTATGAGATTTTGTTCTTTGGGCCAACAACTCAGATGCTGGTAAATGAGCCAGATTGTCCCTAGTGTCCAAGTCACTCTGAATGCACAGTACAGCCAGCTGGGTTCAGCCAGGCTTGATGCACACTGGAGGAGTCTCCTGTGGTGAGATGGAGCAGGGGATTGAAAGCAAAGGGAAAGACTGTCTTTAGCTTGTTTATATATTTTTTTCTTTTAAAGAGAAAGAGGGAGAGTGAGAAAGAAAAAGATAAGATCTATTTTATTTAGTTTTTCATAAAGTCTTTCTTGCTCCAACACTTCCTGTGTACATGGTGCCGGTGTTGGAACCTGGGTCGTCACACATATCACATAAGCGCCAAGCCACCACTCCAGCCCTGCCTTTAGCTTACAAGTAAAAGTTGTACACCTTCCTGAGATAACACTACAAGAGAGAAAGGGTAGGAATGAATGAGCTAACAGCTCTTCACCAGCTATAACAGCTAATAAAAAAGTAAGTAAGTAATGATAGCTTAAATGACATAACCAAAGGAATTTTAAACAAACTGATACTTGAAAGGAGAAACGAAAGGGAAAAGAAAGATATAAGTCCAAAAGAAATAGTGAAATGAAAGCTTTCCAATCTCCATATTAGAACTGATAAGGTAAAAGTAAGCAAATCTAAATTTAATAAACATATAAAGTACCTTTATTAAAACCAGGTAAAAAACAGAACTATTCTATTTATTTGACTTTATTTTCTATAATATCATGAACATCAGGTAAGTTCAATATTCCCTACTTTGGTAAAGACTTTTGAAGAAAAATTGGAAGTTCAGAAAAAAAGTACAGCAGAGAAAAATGTTTGTGCTCACATGTCCCATGAACACATATAAAATGTATAATTTGGGTTTGCTGTTTGTGTGCAGTTTGTTTCCCAAAGGTTCAAGTTTTGGAAGCTTGGTCCCCAGAGAGGTGATATGATAAGTGGTGAACCCTTGATATATCAGAATTAGTGATCATTGGGGGCACTATCATAAGAAGGACTAATATAGTTTTGGGGGGACGCTGAATAGTTGCTCCAAAAGGGGGTTGCTATAAAAAGAGCTAAGACACATCTCTCCCCTCTCTCTGGCTTTCTATCTCACTCTGCAATCCTTCCCCTTCACATGCAGTCCCACCATGATGCCATCCACCATGTTGTGAAGTAATCAAGGGAGTCTTCACCAAACGCCCAACAAATGGGGCCAATCTTGAACTTTCAACCTCCAAAAACTGAGAGGTATATCAATATCTTTTCTTTATACATTAACTAGCTTTTGTTATAGCAAACAGAAAATGGACACTTAACAACCCAAAGAGTTCTAAATACCTCTTATTTAGTGACTATTTATTCTTTGACAAGTTAAATTTCACAAAAAAAGAAATGTTTTCTTCAGGTTGTCAAAACATGTAATCCATGATCTTAGCAGCCTCTCTGGAAATTGGGGGAATGATGAGTACAAGAAGCAACTAGAAAATCCTTAGACATTTAAAGGCAAGGGAATACAACCTGATTCTGAGCTAAGCAGACAGACATACTTAAAGTTACTGCTTTGTATGGTTAGTGCAGTACTAACCATAGTTACTCATATCTTTTTCTTACATTATTCATGTGGTGACTTTGCAATGATTGTTTGATGAAACTGATCAGTACCTTTTGAATTCACAGGTTCTCTGAAGTTCTGCCCATGGTGGCTTTTCTTTTTACTGGACCCCACTCTGCTGGTAATGTAGCAGTTGGTAATTTTCAACATATTGCTCCTGGTTGATGAGAGACTGCATTCCAGTTTCTTACATACATTTCGAGGTTGACATTCTTCCTTACCTCCACATCATAGGCCACCTCAAGAAATTTTGCACAACTGATTTTCATGGATTAGAACTTATGTAGCTAGGACATAAATATTTAATGGAAAATAAAATAACCACATATGGTATATGGTGCATATCAGTGTTTTTCTTATTTTTAATGAGGGCCTTTATTAGGTATCAATTGATGTGGAGGACTTTGTAGAACAGATGATATCTTTAGAGACTAAAACTTTGTAATAATAGGAAAGGCATTTTGCACCTGCAGGGAATTTATTTTAAAACATTCTCTCTTTGTGAGCATTTAGTGTCTTTAAGTCCTTCTCTGCCAACATCTTAATCATCCTTCTCCAGGAGGGGGAGAAAGAGAATAAATAAAACTAACATGGACACATTAATGGATATCTATAGCCAAGAATAGCTGTTTTTCACATATCTTTGAAATAATGCTACAGGAAAATGAATAATAAGTACTAAAGGAAAAGTCAGTTTGATATTATAGTTGTACAATATGCAATAATAAAGTCTTGAGACTTTAAAATTTTTTCTTATTTGTTTGACATAGTCTTACATTTTGGAGGGAATTGCTGTTACATATTTGTGCATACATGGGTATTGACAAAGTGAGCTAGTAAGTTAAAGCTGATTCTAATCCAGGATCTACCCCCCCATCCATTCCCCAAACTCATGTCTTTATAATCCCACCAAACTATAATTTGAAATGAACATATACATGTATAATAATTGTTGACATTCCTGAGCTTCTCTGCCTACCTGTGTATAGTTAGGCTTCTAATGAGACTTGAGTATTCCTAGTTGTATTGATGATAACCCTCCTTGTCCCTCCTCCCCTCCCTGCCTCCCTCCCTATCCTCCCACTTTCATAGGTATGGTTCCCACAGCTTATGAGAAATTTCAACTGTGGTGAGTTTATTACTTAAACTCAGCTAACTATCATCCTGTCTTAGGTTTTACACTAGCTTCCAAAAATCATTTGGCCCTTAAGTCTCTGTGTTTGGAATATTTCACTCAGCATATTTTTTTTAATTTCCATCTATTTGTCTGCAAATGCCTTCATATCATTCTCTCTAATAGCAGAGTAGAACTCCATTGCGTATGTGGTGTGTGTGTGTGTGTGTGTGTGTATACATACTCCATTGCATGTGTGTGTATGTGTTTATGTATATATATATATATATATCCAGCAAGGGGCATCTGGGTTGGTTCCATAGTTTAGCTATTGTAAATTGAGCTGCTATAAACATTGATGTAGCTGTGTCTCTATAGTATGCATTCTAGCTCTTTTGAAAAAAGACTGAGGAGTGTGATAGCTGGGGGTCATGTGACTTTTTAAAAAATATTTCTCACCATTACAAAAATAGCAACTTTCTCTTCAGTGAAAATTTGAAGGGTCCTTTTAATATGTGGTGATTACAAATAATTAATGTGAAATGTTTCTTTAAATTTTTGCAAAAATTCAGGATTGTAGTAATTGTTATGTTTATTTTTTTTTTTTTTAAAGAGAGAGGGACGGTGAGAGAGACAGAGAAAGAGAGAAACAACTTTATTTAGTTTTTCACATGGCCTTAGTTGCTCGACACTTAGTTGTGTAC
>PVKS010050423.1:0-11562 GCA_004027875.1 Aplodontia rufa
CACCTGAGCTACTGGGATTCAGGCATGCACCATCATTCCCAGTTAATAGCAACATTTCTAATTCCTGGGAAGCACCACTTACAATGACAGCCTCCCTGTTCATGCACTTTCTAAATCACAAGCAAATTCACTGCAACAGCAAATAAAGAATATTTTCTCTGAAGAGCCAGAGTTACCACCAGGAAGTAGCTCAGGGCCTAGGAAATCTGGGTGCTATTTACAGGATTTTCATTTCTATCAATTGCAGAATTTTTGAAAATTCTGAAAAGATAAAGTCCAAACCTTGCTCCTTCTACTCCCTGCCACAGCAACTGAAAGGTAACACTTTGATGTGATAGACTTCATGATTTGTACCAGGAGTTTGTAACATTGGGGAATTTCTGGAAGTAATGAAAGCAGACAGAAAGGAAGGAAGGGAAAAGAGGACTGAGGGAGAGAAAGAAAAAGTGAAGGACGGGAAGGGGGAGGGAAAATGGTTCTGAACACCCTGAAGGATTCTTCCAGGACCCAGGGGGTGGGAGGGGTGCTTAGAATTATCTTTCAGTGCGCTCCTGGTTGTACTGCAGTGGTCACTGTGACCTTAGCCTTGGGAGCCAGGGACCTCTGGGGCGCGCCTCCCCATTGTCTTGGATCCTTCCATAACATGTTTCTAAAATAGCCAGGGCTTTGATCTATGAACTCCTTTCCTTTTTCACTTTTCCTTACCTACTTCCTATGTCCCCTTTTCCCAGAGTACTTCATGGTGGTTGGGACAGAAAGCTTTTCTGGGCTTATTTTCACTTTAGAGAATCATCTAAGGCCCGGAAAGCCAGAATACTTTAGGAGAGTCACCATAAACTCGGGGACATGGTTATGGATAAATACTAAGTTAGATCTGCCAGTATATTATAATTGGTAGCTGAAAGTAAATCACTGGCATCCATACACTGGGGTCTTTGTTCATTGCTCGCTAAAGAAACCATCCTAGGTCAATCCAGGGCACTTCTTTGGCCTCGCAAGATATTTCAAGGGTTGAGGCTCCCTGAGGAAAGTGAATCTATATCATTTCAGACTTGCCTTGGGGCTTCTATCACCTGCTCTGAGAAAAAGAAAATTTGAAAAGTAAATATAGCACAGTGTGACAGCAAGTTTTTGGCCCGATTTCTCAGTGTAAAATCACTGGGATCTGCTGACTGGGAAAAGGGCCAAAGCTGGGCCTTATTCAAGGGGTGGCCCCATCTACTCATATGTTTTGTTATGTAGCTTCTGTGTCAATTTGCCATATTATGTATCAGATCTAGTTTTTAAATGTTATTATGCCCTATTAGGTAGAAGGAATGAAAGGACAATTATACCCTCCTTTCAAAATTCACAAATTATTAAAGGCAGTAGCAATTTACATTATTGTTATTATTATTATTATTATTATTATTATTACCTTTCCTTTAAGTATTTTTTAAAATACTTGAGTGATATTCTGTGCTGCTATACATTAGACATTTTTAAATTGACATGTAATGGCAGGTGTGGTGGTGCACGCCTGTAATCTCACAGCTCGGGAGGCTGAGGCAGGAGGATTGCAAGTTCAAAGCCGGCCTTATCAACTTAGCAAGCCCCTCTCTCAGGGTAAAAATAAGTAAAAAGGGCTGGGGATGTGACTCAGTGATTAAATGCCCCTGGGTTCAATCTATGGTACAAAAAAATAAAAAAAAATATATATATATAGTGTGTCATTTTTAAAAATACATATATATATATACATATATATGTATTTTTTTTTAAAGAGAGAGGGACAGTGAGAGAGAGAGAGAGACAGAATCAATTTTATTTATTTTTTCATGTAGCCTTTGTTGCTCTGACACTTAGTTGTGTGTATGGTGCTGGGGTTTGAATTCCGGTCCTCGCGCCTGCCAGGCAAGTGCCATAAACTGTGAGCCACCACTCCAGCCCCACATAATATAATTTTGATTGGAAAAAAAATTTCAAGCTCATTGGCTTTTTCTGTTTTGGTGGTACTGGAGGATTAAACCCAGGGCCTTGTGTATGCTGGGCAAGTACTCTATCACTGAGGTACATCCCAGGCTTTCTTATTTTATTTTGAGACAGATGCCCAAGATGGCCTTGAACTTGTGGTTCTCCTACCTCAGCTTCCCAAGTAGCTGAACCACCATGTGTATCACGCTTGGCTCAATGACTGTTTTTTTTTTTTTTTTCAATTCCTACTTCTAGCCTTAAAGGTCACACAAAAAAGTAAAAATGCTGTTTATTGTAAAATATCATGAGATTTACTTACAGGCTCCCATCAGTAACCCTAGAAAGGCCTTTCAAATAGAATATTTTCAAGGAGGACTAAATTTGAAGAATTGGATAATTAAGCCAGAGAGGCACTTCTGATGAGCTAGCGTCATGGAAAAGTTTAATGATGCACACTTCCTACCAGGGGTGTACCATGGCCACTGTTTTCCAAAGGTTAGCACTGGAGTCAGGGTATCTATCCCAAAGAACCCTTTGTTCATGTCTCTGATGTTGTAAATTGCTACTGGGTTTACTAATTTTCCAGGCCAGGAAGGCAGCTATAGAGAACTGCAGCTTCTATCATCAGAAAGCAGGCTTTGACTGTCAGGTCACTGGCACGGATCCCCGGTTCCATGTGCTGTGTTCCCATCTCACACAGTCCTTCCGTCACTTCATGGTACAGATACTATCATCTTCCCTGCCACCCTCTTTTTTTAATCCACTTAGCAAGCAAAGGTTACCAGTCTTCTATTCTCCATGTTACGATTTGTATATGAGGTGTCCCCCAAAAGTTTCTGTGTTGGTGCAGAAGGTGAAATGACTGGATTATGAGAGAGCTGTAACCTAATCAGTCCACCCTAGTGTGAGGGGACTGACTAGGTGGTAACTGTAGGCACGTGGGGCATGGCTAGAGGAGGTGGGTCACTGCAGGATTTTCCTGGAAGGCTTCACCTTCCCTCTGCCTTTGCCCTCCAGCCTCTGCTTCCTGGGCTACCATGAGCTGAGCAGCTTTCCCCTGCTGCCACCCTTCCGCCATGAGGATCTGCTTCAGCTTGCGCCCAGAGCAATGCAGTCACCAACCATGTACAGAACCTCTGAAACTGTGTGCCAAAATCAACCTTTCCTCCTTGAAGTTGTTCTTTTTGGCTATTCTGGTGACAGTGATATGAAACTGAGTAACACACTCCATCATCTTAAGTTCTAATAATGCTTTTATCAAGATGCTATACAGTTATTAGGCCAATATTGAAATGACCTTACCAGGGTGCCCGATTTAGTGTTCAATGTGTATGACCTGTTGGTGCTTTGGGATCCAAGTTTTGGATTCCCCAGCAAACGGATGCCATCCTTAAACCATGTGTATTCAGGAGCTGGAATCCCTTCCTTATCTCGACAGCGTAGCTCTACCACGGTTCCACTCAGAGCAGAAGTGGGGACCTCACAGGATGGGACTGCTGGAGCCACTGAACAATGGAAGTCAAACAGTACTGGTTACTTACAAGCTGCATATGGGCTTTAACAGCCAGTAAAGACGTACTTACAGAGAACTTATAATAGAGACTGTCTACTTATTAAACAGACCCATTTCCTTTCTTCTTGGGCACACAGTGGCCACATTGGCCAGCCCCTTTGCAGCCAGATGGGTTCTTAGGCATGAGTTCTGGGCAATGGGATGTGGCTAAAAGTGATACAGCCATTTGCAGGCTTGACCAATAAAAACTCCCTTCATGATTCTCCATTCATTCCTTCTCCTTGTCTGCTCCCACCACCAAGCAGATGTTGACCTTGGAGAGCCGTGTATTGACGATGCCAGACCTATAGTAGGCTGAGGCTCTAATGATACCAGGAAGTAGAGTAATGGCTACACCATTACCCCATCCCCAACCATTTGGGCTTTATTTAAGTGAGAAACAAACTTTAATTTGTCAAGTCACTCAGAGTTTAGGGTTCATCTGTTGTAAAAGCAAGAATTATCTAACTCAACAACTATTGTTTTTTTTTTAGATAGTTTCTTGTTTTTCTCACCAGTGATTTAATGTTTATTACCAACTGAATTCAAATGAAGTCAAGTATGAAGATATTTTTCAGGACTGGTACCCAACAAAAATCCTATTGTCTCTATAATTCATCAAGTTAGAAAATGCCAGCCCCTGGAATTAGGGGTATTATGGTATCTAGAACATGGAAAGTAAAGCAGACTTTATTAGGTGGCTCAATGTCCAGGAAAATCCAGAAATATCTAGAAGAGGCAGAATTCAAAGTTGGTCCCCTGGGCTCCCTCTCTTTGGGGTACATGTACAGCCTCTCATTTATTTAGTTAAACCCTAATATAGGTACTATGGTAGAGGGATTTTGGAGATGTAATTCAGTTCCCAAGGTTATTATGTTTATGGTGACAGGGAGATCTAATCACATGAGCCCTTGAAAGTCAAGTAGCTTTCTTTGCCTAGGTATATAAGGGAAAGTCAGAGATTTAAAGCACAAGGATTCAACATGCATTTGTTACATTGAAGATGGAAGGGACCAAGCAGCAAGGATTATGGGTGACCTTAAGAATTGTGTCAGCTGAGGGGCTGGAGCGGTGGCTCAGCGGTTTCGGCGCTTGCCTGGCAAGCTCGAGGACCCGGGTTCAAACCCCAGCACCACGTACACAACTAAGTGTTGGAGCAACGAAGCCCATGTGAAAAACTAAATAAAGTTGTTTCTCTCTTTCTCTGTCTCTCTCGTTGTCCCTCTCTCTTAAAAAAAAAAAAAAAAAAAAAAAAAAAAAAAAAAAAAGAATTGTGTCAGCTGAAAACCAGCATGGAAGGGGATCTCAGCCTAAAGGATCAGGAAATAAAATTTGCTAACATCAAGAAAGAATTTGGAAATGGATTTTCCTCCTCAAAGCTTCAAGGCAAGAATTCAGCCCATCCAATACCTTGATTTCAATCTTGTGATAACCATGAGCAGAATCCAGCCTCATTGCTGGACTTCTGATCTACAGGACCAGCTTAAATAATGAGTTTTCCTTTGAACAGTCGAGTCTGTGATGATTTGTTATACAGCAATAGAAAATGAATATACAGACTGAATCTTCTGCAAGGTTTTCTGAATTAAATTTTCTCTGTGCTAGCACATCACTAGTATTTCAGAAAGAGCCTGAACAACACTAAAAAAGGGAAAAGGAGTTATTTCATTTTCTTTAATTCATCACTTATGTTAACACCAACGAAGGAGAGGAGATCATGTTCCTCTATCAACTGCTGTCATGAGCTGATAATGTCTCCCTTACTCTATTCTTAAGGCCACCCATATTCCTTGACACTTGGTCCCTTCTAGTTAATATGATTCTCATACTAACTAAACATCCTGGCTATGTAGTTGACTCCATCTGAATCTAAATCCTGGTCTGTGTGACACTGGGGCAATCATTTAATTCCTATTTCCTCATCTGTAAAAATCAGATTGTCAGTGAAGATTAAATAAAATTACATACATGAAAGAGCCTAACATGTATTAACTGCAAAATAAAAGCTAATTTTGTTCCTTTACCAAATAATTTCCAATCCCTCCCTTGGTCCACTTTTTTTTTTTATACCAAGGATTGAACCCAGGGACACTTAACTACTGAGCCACATCCCTACCTTTTTATATTCTTTTATTTTGAGACAGGGTCTCACCAAGTTGCTTAGGGCTTTGACAAGTTGCTGAGGCTGGCTTTGAACTTTCAATCCTCCTGTCTCAGCCTCCTGAGTCGCTGGGATTGCAGGTGAGCACTTTCGTGCCTGTCTCCTTGGTCCACTTCTTTGTTTTGTTCTGTTGTTTTTCTATCACATCACATGATATAACTTTAGATGGTAGCAGAAATAGCACAAATACTGAAAGCTAGTGAAAAAATCACAGGGAAGATGTTCCCATGTATAGGGAGGACCATTAGGAGCACCTTTACTAATCCAGGAGAAGTTCTGTGATAAATGAGCTACTGTTATTAATAATGAAATTTCAGAAGCCAAGGAGGTGATGGGAAGAAACAGCCCAGCCCACCTTGCTGGGAAGGTGGTTTAGTCCATCCCGTAACTTCACTGGTTGTGGCTCCCAGTTAGTGTTGATGGACTGGTGTCATGGCCCCCAGAGCTGGAGGGAGGAGGATGGAGGTGGGTGATGACAATCTCTCTCTCTCTCTCTCTCTCACACACACACACACACACACAATTACCTAATACTTCCAGAGTGACCATATCCTCTTCCAGATTTTGACCTTGCTCAGACGGGGCACTAACTTCACAACGGTATTTCCCAGCATCATTTCTTGTAACATTTTTGATCCGTATACTGAAATCTATCATCTCAGCTCGATCTTTAAAATCACCTTTAGAGAAGGAAGACAGTAATGTTAGTAATAATGCAACGAACTCCCAGTGCAACATCTTCCTTGAGCCGCTCTATTCAATAATTGAAGCATTCATTTTCCTACCAGTAAGCTCAATTTTAACCCTTAAAGTTATACATGCATGCTGTTACTTTAAAATTCCTTTATTTAGTTGGTCATGATGGCGCACTCGTATAGTACTAGCTCCTGGGGAGGCTAAGACAGGAGGATCACAACTTCGAGGCCAGCCTGAGCAACTTAGTAAGATCCTGTCTCAAAAATTAACAACAAAAACAAAACCTGAACAGGGTTGGGGATGTTACTTAGTGATAGGGCAACCCTGGGTTCAAGCCCCAGTACTATTAGAAAAAAACAAACAAACACAACAAAAACTTTTTGTGAAGGATTTTTTTTTAGATTGTTCAAAAACATATTTAACATTCCTATAATTTAAAGAATTCAACCAAAATATCCATCTCACCCCTTTTCTAGTACCCTTGCAGAAGTATTCTTGCTTTCAAAAAACCACTTGGAGAGGGGCTGGAGGGGGGTTCAGTGGTAGAACACTTGCCTGGCTTGTGCAAGAACCTGGGTCCGATCCCCAGCACCACATACAAAGCTAAGTGGAGGAAAAACAAAAACCAAACGAAAGAACGAGACACTGGAGAGCCTGGCTTAATTGGCCAGAGTAGCGACTGCATGTGCAGAACTGGAGAAGAAGAGAAGGGGTGTGTTCAAATGATCTCAATTTGATTTTGATAGTAATCGTGTACAGAAGTAAAATGGGATTTTGTGTAATATGTAGCTGCCAAAATTGACAGCTATAGAAAATTCAAGTGAATGCAGCTGTGCTGATAGCATTTTGTCACCTACAGCCTTTTATCTTGACAGGTACAAATCAAAGGGGATATTTAATTAATTTATTTATTTGTCAATTGGTTCTGGGGATTGAACCCAGGAACTCTCTACCATTCAGCTACATCTCCAGTCCTTTTTATATTTTATTTTGCAACAGGGTCTCCCTAAGTTGGCCAGGCTAGCCTTGCATCTGCAGTCCTCCTGCCTCAGCCTCCAAAGTAGCTAGGATTATAGGTATGCACAACTGTGACTGGCTAGAGGGGATATTTTAAATTTTCTACTAATTTTAAACATTTGTCCACTTAATTATCTTTTCTCTTCCTTCTCTTCTTCTCTTTTTTTCCCCCCAGAGTTGGAAGATCAAACCTAGGACCCCACTCACGCTGGGCAAGTGTTCTACCGCTGCGCTGAATCCCACCCCTCACTCTTTAAAATTAAAGTAATACTTACCACTTAAAAGTAGTAACATGTTTATTATTCTTGTTAAATTATGTTTTCAACTTTGAAATTATTTATAGTGGAAAAACTCAAGCATATGTGAAACTACAGAGTAGAGGAAAATGAACCTCGGTGAACTCGTGGCTCAGCTGTAACAGTACTCAATGCATGGCCTTATTTCATCTGTCCCTTTAACCACTGAAATCAACATCATAGCATTTTATCCATCATTATCACATTTTTCATTAAGAGTACATCACATATTCAATAGGAAAAGTACAGGTAAGAAGGAAATATATAACAAATAAAAAGCACTTGTTAATGGTTGTAATTACCCACCCATAGTCCTAACTCCCTAGGCTTCTCAGGGGTGGCCTCCCCTTCCACAGGGACAGAAGGAAAGGGAGAGGATGGAGCAGTGACCCTCCGTCCCAGGGCCATACCATTTTCCTTTCTCTTCTTCCTCTTCTTCTTTTTTTTTTTTTTTTAAAGAGAGAGAGAGAGAATGAATCAATTTTATTTATTTTTTCATCGGGTCTTTGTTCTCCAACACTTAGCCGTGTTTATGGTGCTGGGGTTGGAACGCAGGTCCTTGCACATGCCAGGCAAGTACTCATAAGCCCTGAGCCACGGCTCCAGCCTCTTCCCTTCCCTTCCTAATTTACTGAGCCAGCAAGAACAATTGCATTATGCATCCTCTAGGACTGAGCTGAGAAATGAAGGATCCAGGGTCCCGCTGGAATTCACCTACTTCTGTTCCTGCCTTCTGTTTTTGTAGCTGTTGCATTTTGGGTCTCAGAGACTGTTGGCTTAATCTCACACTTATGAAAACACGTTTTCGGTAATCAGTCATGTCCTGTTCTCGTTTATTTTTGAAAGGATCTGGGCTGCACTTGGTGTTCTCTTGCTCTGGCCTCATCAAGGCCATAGCTTCTTACCTTGTAGAGCCTGTTGATAGTAGACAAAGGAGACACTCCGCCCCAGTTTCTTCCACTCCAATCTGGAGGAAATGGTCTTCTTTGGGTTTTTACAGGCTAAAATAACCTCTAGGGCCAAAAACAAAAGCAGTTGGTTTTCTAATTATTGCCATGAATTCATATTTTCTTTCAGTAACTAAAACAATTTTATTTTTATGTTTTTGGTACCTGGGATTGAACCCAGGGGCGCCTAACCACTGGGCAACATTCCCAACCATTTTTTTTTTTTTTGAGACAGGGTCTTGCTGAGTTGGTGAGTCTGACTTTGAACTCGCGATCCTCCTGCCTCAGTCTCACATGTTGCTGGGATTATAGGCATCCGCCATCCCATCTGGCCATTAACTAACAAAATTTTAAACATCCATAAATTGTGACTTTACATTCTATTCATTCATTCTTAAATTGTATTAATGAGAATATTAAAGCCCAAAGATGAATTGCAAGATTTATAACTCTTCCTAATTTTTTAAGTGAGAAGGACAGAGAGAGAGAGAGAAAATCAATTTTTTTTTTTTTAAATTTCTCATGTGGCCCTCATTGCTCTGACACTTTGTTGTGTAATGGTGCTGGGGTTCAAACCTGCGGACTCCTGCATGCAAGGCAAGCACCGTAAACACTGAGCCACTGCTCTGGTCCCTCTTCCTAGTTATTGAGCCCAATTTTCCACCAGTAAAATGGGACAGTACCTTATGGAGTTGTACATCTTCAAATGCAATAATATATGCAAAGCACATATTTACATACCCAAACATAGTAAGCACATTAGCTTCATTATTCAACAAATTATCCCTAATCTCAGTCTTCATGGAGCCTACAGTCTGGTAAAAGAGGCAAATAAGGTAATGTCATTTCAGTCCAACATTGGAGAACACCATGATTCAGGTACGGGGAGAGCACACCAAGGCACTTAGTCCAGGCTAGTCTGTGTAGGTGAAATCCAAAGAAGCTCCCCCAACAGGCTGTGTTACCAAAAGCTCAGTTCTTGTCCATGATGACAATCCAGTAACAATCTCACGGTTTTAAGAAAAAGAGAAAAGAAGTTTTATTGCTTTGCTAGCAAAGAAGAAACACAGAGACTCCTGTTCCAGAGGCTGTGATTCTGCCCATCAGGAGGAATAGGGGGCTTTTAAAGGATGATTCAAAGACTATATTCTATATGTCCTCTGCCCACAATTGTAATTAACTTTGGGAGACAGACATGTCTTAGGTCTTCCGGTGCCATCCCCAAGTCTGAATTACTTCATTCCAGTTCCTGTGGTGGGTGTGTGCTCAAGGACAGGAATGGGGAAGAAAGGTACTCATGTTTCCCCTGAGGTTAGGGATGGGGAGAAATTAGGGTAAGGTAAGGGGAGAGGAAGGCAAAGAAGCATGTCCATTTAAAAAATAATGGGCTGGAGCAGTGGCTCAGCGGTTGTGGCGTTTACCACATATACCACATATACCACATATACCCCAGCACCACATATACAACTGAATATTGGAGCAATGAAAACCAGATGAAGAACTAAATGGGATTGATTCTCTCTTCTCTCTCTCTCTCTCACTGTCCCTCTCTCTTTAAAGAAAAAAAAGCAGACTAGGGGCTGGAGTGATGGTTCAGCAGTTATAGCTCTTACCCGGCATGTGCAAGGACTCAGGTTTGAATGTCAGCACCATGTACACAACAAAGTGTCGGATCCACAAAAGCCACATGAAAAACTAAATGAAATTGATTTATCTCTTTCTCTCTATCACTGTTCCTCTCTCTCTTTAATAATCAGAGCAGTAAGGGCTGGACTCAAAGCACCAAGTGGACCACTCTTCCAGGGGCATTCTCGGTCACATCCCCTGTGTGTCAATCTGCTCAACAACTTACATTAGTATAAACCCAAATGGCCCTCTAATAAATTGCTGATTCCTACCCCCACATGGTGACCTAGAGCTTTGCCGCAATTGAGATAAACTGTTAAAAGATTTCGTCTTGGCATCAAATTTAACTACCCTAGTATTGCCAAGTTCACTTTATTACAGGAAATTTACTGCAGTTGTGTCTTTAAGCAATTCCTGGATCCTCTGAGGGAGCCACCTCTTTTGACTGTCCAAATAAGATGTCAGAGGGGAGGAAAACCCAGAGTTGGTCTGCACACTGCTTCAAGTTGCCAAATCAAAACCTCCACTTATCTATCTTTCAAGTGTGTTCCAACCAGGCTCTCTGGAAGGCCAGCCTTATATTTCTGGGGAATTATTTTCCCCACCAAGCAAATTAAAAGCACAGTATTTTTTTTTAAGAGAGAGAGCAACAGTGAGACAGAGAAAATCGATTTTATTTATTTTTTTCATGTGGCTTTCGTTGCTCCGACACTTCATTGTGTACGTGGTGCTGGGGTTCGAACCCATGTCCTTGCGCATGCCAGGCAAGCACCGTAAGCGCCGAGCCACGGCTCCAGCCTCATGGTATCTTTGATTAGAAGAAAAATTATGTTAAAATCCTTTCTGTATCTCTGAGTTTGATGTTAAACAAATCTCAATCCATTAAAGATATTATCCCAAGTTTTATTAAAAATAAACACACAGATATGGACAAAAGCCTGTAAGCATTGATAAAAAACTTACAATCCAGTGGTGATTTCTGTGTGATAGAATAATGATTTTTTTTTGTGTTATATGCAATTTCCTTTTTTTTTCAGTTATTCTCATTGCTAGAAATATAGAAATAGAATAAAAGGAAATAGAAAATAGGGCAGAGAAAAGAAAGACAAGGAAGAAAAGAAAGTCTCTAAAACAGGTTTTACATCATAAAGAGATGATTTCACAGAGGTGTTTACAATTATGCTACAAAGACAAATGGCTGCTGAGGGACCTGCTGAGGAAACGGCTCTGCTGTGTTGATTAAGGAGAAAGGGTGGCGGCCTTCCGGAGTCTTGAGTCTTAGATAGGCTTCCTTCCCGTATTTTGTTGAGTTTT
>PVKS010050424.1:0-11551 GCA_004027875.1 Aplodontia rufa
TGTTGCTCCGACTCTTTCTTGTGTATGTGGTGCTGGGGTTTGAACCCGCATCCTCACGCATGCCAGGCAAGTGATGTAACCACTGAGCCACCGCTCCAGCCCCTCCCATGTCTTTGTGAATTCCATGGAGGACTTGCTTTGGCCAGGCCATCTAATGTCTGTTACTGGCTGTATTCCAACAGGGATACGCAGAAAGAAGGGATGTTGGCTTGAGATTCTGTAGAGTGCCACAGTCCTTTCTGAGGGGGAAGCGAGGCTGCTGGCCTGAGCAGTCTCTTAATGTTATTCCCTTAGAATTTCACAAGGCAGGTGGAACCTTATGTTCTTCAGCCGCTGATAAAGGACTTTGCCTGGCTTGGGTTTCTGTGGTAAATAATTGCTTATCTTGATTACAAAATGTCCTCTGTCAAAGACACCTGACCAGTTTTTCTTAAGAAGGAAAGCACCCAAATGGCAGTTGCTGGAGCCTTTGCTGGGAAGCGCCGGCAGCTGCAGGTCCTTGGGCAAAGGCCACTTGCAAGCTGGCGTGACCTTGGGGACTTCTCCCTGGGAACCATGGGAACTGGATTTGCTGGTGGCCCTCAGGGGTGACTCAGGTGCCCTCATCTGTGACTGGAGTGTGCCGCAGATTCCCTGCTTAGGGAAGGCGAGAGTGTGATGGAAAGTTGGGGGTGCAGGAGGGAGGATGAAAGCACGAAGCCGGAGCCTCATTTCCCTTCGCACCTGGGAACTGCACATCCTCTCCGCAAGCAGGAAGATGTGTTCATCATAAACCCACTGGTATCCAGGTTTCCTCCCTTAGAGGAGCTTCGATCATAGAAAACTTAAGATTTTGGTGACAACTCTGCTTGGAAGGCTAGTGGGTATTTCACATCCTTGATTGTTCCTTGGGCCCTACACTGCGCACTGAGCAAGCAGTGCAAGGATGGTGGGAAGACAGCCACATGCCCTGGGGAGGATTGATTCCAGACCTTGTCCAGCACTCGCTGTGCGTTTCCCGAGCAAGGCTCTCTAGGAAACCCTGGCGCTCATTATGGAGCAACTCTGCGTGTATGCAGACATCACCCGTGTCAGACGTCAGCCACCAAGCACGAATCCCAGTTTCCGCTGAGCATCTGGATTCTGCACACAAAGTCCTGTGCTTTCCTGGAAAGGGTTGGTCCCACGTGATGCCACATTGGTCGCCCGCGCCTCATCCCTCGTTCTAGGAAGGAGCGGGAAGAACAAGGAGTGCCTCATTCTGAATGATGACATGGGCTTGCTGGAGCCTGCCTTTGAGCTTACTGTTTGGAGAGAGCACATGTTTTAAAGTGCTTGAAGCATTTCATTATGCTTTTAAATGATTTTGTTTAGAATGATATTTGCCAAGTATTTCAAATGTTACCCCAAACAGAAAGAACTGCAGGTTCAAAAAGCCAGCCTAAGTTAACAAAAACAACAACAACAAAAAGTTGGGGTAGGGATGTGGCTCAGTGGTTAACCACCCCTGGGTTCAATCCTTGGTAACCCCCCCCCCCAAAAAAAAGAAAAAAGTGTTTACTGCTTATCAACTATGACACAGAATGAAAACACACTGTTGGTGTTTAGTATTATTAATAATGATTATATACTTAGTATGCAAGTTTCTTTAAAATTACTGCGCTTGGGCAGGAGAGGTGGCTCAGTGTTGCACTTGGCAGGCAAGCTCCAGGGCCCAGTTGATCCCCAGCCCTGCGTACACAAATAAAAAAAAAAACAAAAACAAAAACAAAACCAGATAGCTTTCTGATCTCTAAGGTCTGGAAAGTTTCTCACAAACCTACAAGGCCTGGTAAGATCCAGGTCCCCTCCTACTTCCTGAGCTTTATGTTAATTTTCTCCTGATTGACTTTGTTGGATCCACACTGGGGCTCAAAGGAGTGGCACTTGTAGCTCTTCCCCATCCCAGCTCTCTCTGCACGTCTATATTGTTCCATCCAGAAAACTTGTGGTCCACTGCTGATCCATTCCAGATCTGAGCTCAAAAATGACTTCCCTGGAGGAGACGTCCCAGGCCACTGCGCTGGTCCCCAGTGCTCCCTTTTTGTCAGCAGACACTTTTCTGCGTACAGTTCTTCCTCTGGGCGTGTGAGCTCCCTGAGGCAGGTGTCTGGCTGGCTCACCTCTGAATTCACAGGGCTTTTCCAGAGAGGGCGGCAGCAGTAGGTGCTCACTGAGTTGCTGAAGCCGTGGAAGTTGGGGGCATCATCTAAAATTTTACGTTTTTTTCTTTCTTCCTCTGTAGCTGGGAAGTCATCGATTCCAAACCAGAAGAAAGGCCCAGACTCAGCCACTGTATTGCAGAATCATGGATGAATCTCAGCATATTTCTTCAAGAAATGTCTCTTTTTAAACAGCAGAGCCCTGGAAAGGTAAGTTTTCCAGTACAAGAGTGTTTTGAGATGTGCAGAGTACATTCTGTGCTTTTATCGTACGCATTCTCCAGTTCTGAATGCCCTGGGACATATGCCAGGAAAGCTGGAAACAGGTCAGAAATGGTAGCGTGTGCCGGGCACAGTGGCTTCTGCTGTAATCCCGTGACTCAGGAGCTGAGGCAGGAGGATGGCAAGTTTGACACCAGTGTCAGCAACTTAGTGAGGCCTTAGTTGTATAAAAATAAGAAATGAAAAGGCTGGGGATGTGGCTCAGTGGTGAAGTGCTTCCTGCTTCAATCCCTGCTACCAAAGACAAACCAAAAAAACAAACTGTCAGTGTGTAAGCATTAGATTATCTTCAACTTCATATTTTGCAATTGTATTTTATATCTTATATGTATTTATTTAGCTCATCAATTGAATGGTAGTTGGTCTTATCAGCCAAGCCATGAAGAAAATAAAAAAGTCTTGTCTAGAATTTCAGTTATCCTAATTGGCCCGCTTCACTGAGGTCAAATGACACAAATTGAACACACAGTCCTTTGAAGACACTCTCAGAGGTATGATCATCACTTTGAGTCTGAAAATTGGACACTTGTACTTGTTTTTAAGAGAAAACTTTTGGCAGAAACATTCTCAACGATCATGTAGTGGGTCAAGTGTTTTCCTGATTTAAGAAACACCCCACCAGTGACCTGAGCAGGTGCATACACCTGCACAGCCTCAGTTGTGACCTACAGTCGTGACAGTCAGGGTGAAGTGCAGAACCATCAACAGGCGTGTTGGAATGAAGATGAGGTGTCAGCCTCTGGTCCCTGTCGTACTGTGCACGGGCAGTCTCCGGTCGTCACTAGTATTAAACAATAGAGCTGTGCTGGAGACACTGGGAGCACAATGGAGTGGCAGTTGTCTTCGATGGGTGTTTGCAATCATTGAAGGTAATTTTTAGAATAGATGCCTATTTCGGGCATAATGTCTTTTTGGTGCCCATTTCACTCAGCATATTTTGGAAGATTCTAAGCTGTTTTTAAAAAAATTATTTTATTCAGAAATTTATTTGTTGAACAATCAAACAAGCTTCTAATGAAATTATATATATATATATATATATATGTATATATTTATTCTGAAAATTAGATTTACCCCCAGGAGCTCTCCCCTAATTACCCACCCTTATGATTCTAAGCTTGAAACTTCGCACTGGATTGCATTAATGTGCCCCCAGTCCATCAGCTGGTGGTGGTGATGCTACACAGTCTAGGTGGTGATAAGAAATCCCTTTGCAGAACTGGAGTCTGGGTGTAGTTATGCTCTTATTATTTGTTTCTTCAACGTCTGCAGCTTTTCCTCTTAACGTTTAATTTCTAGAATTCCACATTCCTTCTAGGGCCCTTGCTGTTTCTGAAATTGCTGTTAATTTTGTTCTACAGGTTTATCTGTACTCCTTTTGACGAGCTAACTTATTAACCCTGTACCAAAGAATGGAAAATCAAAGTTAACCTGAAATTTAGACTCCTTGCTTTCTCTTAGTCGGTCAATGAACAGAGGCTGGCACTCCTTCCTCCTGAGTGTCTTCCTTCTGCCTTCCTCATGTCAAAGTCCCTCAAAGAATTTTCTTTGCTTTCTTATCATTTTACTTAAATACCTTCATTTAAAGCTAAATAAACAAGAGGAGGAAGAAAGATAGTTTAAGACTGCAGTGTGGAAATCACATGACTTTTTTTTTTTTTTTTAAGAGAGAGGGACAGTGATAGAGGAGAGAATTGATTTTATTTAGTTTTTCATGTGGCTTTTGTTGCTCCAACACTTCGTTGTGTACTTGGTGCTGGGGTCGAACCCACGACCTCGCTCTTGCTAGGCAAGTGCTGTAACCACTGAGCCACCGCTCCAGCCCCTCAGATGATGATTTTAAGAGTTTTTTGTTGTTGTTGTTTTAATGTTTCTAATGGAAATTAAGGAAATCTTCTGTAGATTTTTTAAAAATTTCTTAAAATAACCAACTCTTCGTTTTTTCTTATTTTTTGTAAGTGGAGAAGGAAAGTGATCAGATTTCACTGTAGGAGTTTCATTTCATTTGCAGTTGGTTCCTAGGTACCCTAGAAGTGGATGGAGTGTACTCAGAAGGAGGATCACAATGGCCATACATTTCCTCAGTTTACCACCCGTGCAAATAACGTTAGATTTGTGTAGGCACCTCCAATTACTGTAACATGTTTTGCTGTGCTTATGAATCGAATGAGCTGATGGTCATAGTTTCAAATTGTTGACTAAGCTAACTGGCTGGATTACTTTTTTATTTTTAAAGAGAGCAGGAGAATGAGAGAGAAAGAGGGAATCAATTTTATGTATTTTTTTCATCTGGCCTTTGTTTCTCTGACACTTAATTGTATATGTGGTGCTGGGGTCCTCACGCATGCCAGGCAAGCACTCCAACCACTGAGCCACTGTTCCAGCCCTGTATTACTTTCTTTTTCTTTTTTAAAAATATTCTTTTTTCTTTGTTCCTTCCTTTCTTTTGTTCTTTCTAAGAGAGAATCAATTTTATTATTTAGTTTTTCATCTGGTTTTCATTACTCCAATACTGAGTTGTGTATGTGGTGCTAGGATTCGAACCTGGGTTCTCGTGCATTCCAGGCAAGTGCCGTAACCACTGAGCCACCGCTCCAGCCCATTACTTTTATTAAATGACACAGCATTAAAGAAGCTTCTGGGGATATAGAACTCTTAAGTCTCCTGCAGGTGGCAGTAATACAGTCACAGGCATGAGTAATAGAATTCCTCATTTTCAACATCAGAAATTAGGTCCTCTGCTCTCAAAATGGTATTACTAAGTGTTAAAGTAAACCAGGGCTAGCTGGGCATGGTGGTGCATGCCTGTCATCCCAGCAAGTCGGGAGGGTGAGGCAGGAGGATGGCAACTTCAAGGCCAGTCTCAGAAACTTGGGGAGACAGTGTCTCAAAATAAAAAATACAAATGGCTCAGGGGCAAAGCACCCCTGGGTTTAATCACTGGTACCCAAAAAAGTGAACTGAGACTGCTGAATGTCTGTAAGTTCTAGCAGTGCGGTTTGACCTGATAGGTCATGTAGAGATAAATGATAAAGTGTGCACTCTGCTCCAGAGTGTCTTGGTGTGGTGCGTAACTGTCCCATGTTATTCTTGTTACTTCTAGTTTTGTCTCCTGGTCTGCAGCGTGTGCACATTTTTTACAGTCTTGGGAAGCTACATTCCTGGGGTTGTGCTCAGCTATCTGCTGTGTAAGTATGGTAGAACATTTGGCTAATTTGTGCGATGCACACGTCATCATTTAGTGCTCAACAGACCTCCCGTAGTCTGGAAGAGGATGAGTGAGTTCTTCATTATAAAATAACTTGATTCTTCTTTAATCTGCTACACAAAGTTTCTTTTTTCCCTAGAGATGTCTTTATATTTTAAAATTGGAAGAATAGCTGCAAAAGGCAGGATCATAAGTAAATATTTTTATGTTAAATTGTGTCAGTAAAATTGTATACTGTACCTCCAAAGATAAACCAGCCCTTTTGTCTTGTGCACATTCTGTGATTCAGAAAATAGAAGCATGATGAAACCTCACTGTACCTCTGCCAGGACAGCCACAATGAAAAATTCCTATCATATCAAGTGTTAGGAAGGTTATGGACCAACTGTGATTCTCATCTACCATATTGTCACTTTGGGTAACAGTTTGGCAGCTTCTACTATATGACGCAGCTATTCCACAGCTAGACATTTATCCAAGAGAGAGAAGCAAATACGTGCACAAAGATTTATAGACAAATGTTCATAGTAGAGTCACTTGTAGTAGCCAAAAGTAGAATATAATCCATACGACCATCAGCAGATGAACAGATGAACTGTGGTGTATCCAAAGAATGGATTACCACTCAGAACTAAAAATCAACACACGTAGCATGGAAAAATAGCGCAACAATTAGGTCGCGTGGGAAAAGCCAGAGAAAAGAGTGTGTACTGTATATAATTCTAGAAAATTGAAAGTTACCTTTATTAGCAAAGCAGGTCAGCAGTTGCCTGGGGTGGAGTTGGGTGGGGGCAGGGAGAGGCAGAAGGGAAGGATGAATACAAGTGAGAGGGAACTTTGGGGGTAGAAGTTGTGTTCACTGTCTTGACTGTAGTAATGGTTTCTTAGCGTGGGTGTGTGGCATCGCTTTCCATGTTGACAAATACCTACCTGGTACAGTTTTTTTTTTTTTGTATGTCAACCATAATTCAAAAATGCTCCTGTAGGAGAGCAAGTTTCTGATTTTTCTGAAACATGAAGATCTGCCACTACTGCCTTTGGGTGGGGCAGGCACTCCCTACTTATCTTTCCTCATATTTTCCTTATGCTGGCTTTTAAAATTCACATATTATTCCTTGGCCTCTAAAGATACTTGAGTTTGTACATCCCATTTTACAAGGGAACAGGGGATATTTCTTAATAACAACAAAAAAATAATCGCTAGTGCATATGATGCACGCAGCCTGCGCTCGTCACCTGACCCCCAACACAGATGGCAGCCGGCCGGAACCCAGTCCAGTCTTCAAATAAAACACGTAAAATATCACTCTCAGTAAAGGAGAGATATGAGCAAGCCATTCTCCAGGTGGCCTGAACCCATCTTCTACTGCATCCAGCCCCAAGCAACACGTCATCCCAGTGCCACTGAGGAGAGCTCATAGGTGACAATGACTTCCCATGGCAAATGGCATTAAATAAACAGGCAAGGGTTAACTCAGGACAGCTGTCTGGAAAACATACAAGCTTTCTATAAGTTTTAAAGTAAGAGGATTAAGGGGAGAAAGTTGATCTGATTGCAGATCTACAGACAATGCCTGTGAGTATGGTGTGAGTATGGGTGCGTGCGTGTGTGTGAGTGTGTAAGTGTGCATGGAGTGCATAGGAAAACATGTTTCACTACAGGGAAGAATAGAAATTAGGAAATAATCCTAATTAGGAAGAGCCATAGTCCTAAGAAAAATAATTTCTATGTTTCAATAAAAAATCTTAGTATTTTGTGAAATACTAAGATGTTAACTTTTGAAAGGAAGCACATTTTACCTATAATCTCTTCCTTCTTATATTTCAGTACTACTTGCGTTTTTGTGTCCTCTATTTAAATGTAATGATATTGGACAAAAAATATACAGCAAAATCAAGTTGGTTCTGTTGAAACTAGATTTTGGCATCGGAGAATATATTAATCAGAAGAAACGAGAGCGATCTGGTAGGTAAAGTTTGAATTTTAGATTCTACATATCAAATAAAACTTTAGCAGGCCATTTATTAAGAAAAAACTGCCTTTACACAGTTCAGGGTGCACTTAGCCTTTTACTAAATATGATTATAGAACTCTAATCCCCCTGAGAAATATATTTAGTCTTTTCCTATTTAGGCTTTATTCTTTTCTCAAATACACAATTAAATAGATTGTCTTTTAAATCTAAATTGTTAGGAGAGGGATAAAAAATTTCTAATTTTTTAAATTTATGACTTACTTTATTTTGTGTTGAACTATTGCAAATAAAAAATACCAAAGGTAGGAATAAGAGTGTGGAAGCCTTGCTAGCAGGGGATGGAAATAACCGGGGAAAGAAAAGAAAACAGAGGAAGAACCAATGTGATCATTTTTCTGACATTTCAATTTGGGCTATGACCTTATAGGTCCTCAAACTATAGTGTCCCTCAGAATCACCTGGAGGAATTAGGGAAGTATAGATTGTGGGCCCCACCCCAGAATTTCTGAACCAGTAGATCTGCATGGCTAAAAGGTTCCTGGAGAGGCTGCTGCCACTGGTTCATGCTATGAGAACCACTATGGGTACCATTTACTTTGAAAATCAAACACTTTGCAAATATGTGACATTTCTTAAGAGCACACATTTAATGATAGGGAGGTATTGGAGAATTTGGGGAAGATGGGTTTAGATGTATAATATAAATACACTATGTCTAAGTATGCCTGGAAACTGAAAGATTCCAATTTTTTTTTTCAACAGAAGCAGATAAAGAAAAAAGTCACAAAGATGACAGTGAATTGGACTTTTCAGCTCTTTGTCCCAAGGTAGTTTTTGTTTAGTTTTCAATTTGTTTCTGTGTGATTTGCTTGTACACTTATTAACGTGGATCAAAACTGAATGATTTTCCTAATAGAGTCCTCCTATTTTATTTGAACAATCTCAAAGGAAAACACTCATCTAATTTTATTGTTATGACATTTCATGGATTATTGTGGGTTTTTCTAAGACTTTCCTCTACAGTTTAAAATATGTTACTGGTATTTATGTTAACACAGATTAGCCTCACAGTTGCTGCCAAAGAGTTATCTGTGTCTGACACAGATGTCTCAGAAGTATCCTGGACTGATAACGGGACCTTCAACCTTTCAGAAGGGTACACTCCACAGACAGACACTTCGGATGGTATGCTAATATTTCAAGATATTCTTTTATTATTATTGAGCACATGCAAAAAATATTTATCTTGTCGACCATGAATGGACAAATAAATAAAATGATGTATCTATACAATAGAGTATTACTTGCAACAAAAAGTACTGGGCTGGGATTGTAGTTCTGTGATACAGTAGTTGCCTAGCATGCACGAGGCCCTAGGTTTAATTCTCAGCAATGAAAAAAATAAAAAAGGAAGTATTGAAACTTGCTATAGCATGGATGAACCTTGAAAATAAACAAGTAAAAGAAGCCAGATACAAATGGCCACATGTTGTATGATTTCTTCTACATGAAATGTCCAGAACAAGCAAGTCCATAATATAGTGGGGCGGTAGGTTGGTGGTTTCTAGGGACTAGCAGAGGGAAATATGGTGAGTGACTTAATTGATTTAAATTTTCCTTTTAGAGTGATGAGAATGTTCTAGAATTAATGGTGATGATTGTTTAGATTTGTGAATATACTAAAAAATCACTAAATCACTGCATTATACACTTTAAAAAGATAAATTTTGTGGCATATGAATTATATCTCAAAAAATGGTTATTTAAAAATATGAGAAAAAAGCAAAATCTGCCTTTATTTTAAAAACAAAAGAATGAAAACTTTAAAAAATTACCTGCTGAAATGTCTGGCAGCATTGCTTGTAGCAATAACGGGAAGAAAAAAAGAACAAAGCTGATTCTATGTATTTGGGCCTGTTACTCACAAAAAGAGATTTGAAGTATGGAGGGCAAGTTCCCCCAAATGCAAAGCTAATTCCAGAGTTTCTCATATTTGTCTTCAGAGTTAAGTGAGCCTCTTTTGTTTGCTAGGTGAAATTCAATTTAAAATAGCAGAGCACAGTATTCTTTACTAATGTAAATTCCATCCGTAACATAAATTCAGACAATAACTTAACTGTTGCTAGTCTCATTGAATTATTTTAAAATAATAATTCATTGGATTAATTGTCCAGTAGTTGGACCTTCTTTTAAGTAGTCTCAGCCATATTCTGAGTACAGGAGCAGATTATGTGGAAGAGGATAAATAATCTGTTTTGTACTTACTTTCCCAACATATATTTTCCAAAGGAAGGCGGGAAAGAGGCTGTGCAATGTTTAAAAGATGGGTTTGGAGGTTGGGAGACCCACGTGTAGCTTTGCCTGGCCACTAGCTCACTGTGTGACCTTGAACAGGTGACATAATTGTTGTTGACCTCCATTGTGTTGTATTTAAAGAACAAGAGGAACGGGGAGGTTTACTGAAGCTTATAAGCTTTCAGTGTCTACAACCGAGGTCATATTTAGAATAACAAGTACTTTGTTCTTAAACATCCCATCTCAGATTTGTATAACAAGGGACAACAGCCATCCAGTCAATGTAAAAGGATTTCATTAATAGGACTGATTTCAAATCACTATTGCAAGGGAATTCACTGTTACACTGAAAGATTTTCAATGAAAAGTACAAACAATAAAATCAGTCTGTCCTTCATCTGACATTGCTTTCAGACATTGTGAATCGGGCATGGTCAGTTTTTGTTATATTTGTGGAGAGCCAAATGCTTCCATAAGCTCTTGGGTTGAACTGGAATAGATGGGGCAGGAGTTTCTTTTCTCCACTTTAAACAATCATGGGTTACGGATACTCAGTTGGATCTCCATGTATGGAAATGCTCAGGCTGGGTAATATTCACAAGTTGATGTAGTAGAATCCATGAATGCCTCCAATGGATATATTTTTAACTTTGTGATCATGCAGGTTCCCAAAGGCTTAAGATAATTCTCATCTTAGGGGCAGGGTGGGATTTTTATGATGAACACCTAAACTTTGGGCAAATCTTCATGCTCATATTAGACAAGGTAGAACATTAAGTGATACATGTAATGTTTTGTGCTTAAGAGGAAAGATAAAAGATACAGGGGGACATACAGTGTGTACTTGTGGAGAGCTAGTGTCATGGATTTGGGAGGGGTCCAATGTTATTAAATTGATTGAAGTTGATTCAGGGGGCTAGATGAATGCCAGCGTTGCCTGGAGGTTTCAGATCAAAAACAAATCTGAAACAAGATTTGTTTTGGTGCTTAAGTGTAAGCTTCTATTTTGCATTTCACAGATCTTGACCGGCCTAGTGAGGAAGTTTTCTCTCGAGATCTTTCAGATTTTCCATCATTAGAAAATGGCACAGGAACAAATGATGAAGACGAATTAAGCCTTGGCTTGCCCACTGAGATCAAGAGAAAAAAGGAACAGCTGGACAGTAGTCCCAGACCATGCAAAGAGAGGCAGTTGGCAGCTGGCCTCACCCTTCCTCTGAATAGTGACCAAACCTTCCACTTGATGAGCAACCTGGCTGGGGACTTCATCGCAGCTGCAATGACTGCTACTATCAAAGACCAGTTAGAGGGTGCTAAGCAGGCCCTTGCTCAGGCCGTACCCAGCCTAGAGGACGACACAGACACTGAAGAAGGTGATGACTTTGAACTACTTGACCAGTCAGAGCTGGATCAAATTGAGAGTGAATTGGGACTTACACAAGACCAGGAAGCGGAAGCACAGCAAAGTAAGAAATCTTCAGGCTTCCTTTCAAATCTACTTGGAGGCCATTAATCTGGGAATCAGCTTGCAGCAGAGCACAGATAAACCACCAAAAAATTTCAAACAAGACAAAACAAAAACAAAACAAAAAAAGACAAAAAAAAAAAAA
>PVKS010050425.1:0-11557 GCA_004027875.1 Aplodontia rufa
TACTATGTTGCCTCGTCTTATTTAATCCTCAAAACTCATTATCTTAAGAATGTACCATGAAATCACATTTGAGGGACAGGACTAGGAGTTAGATTCTAAAGTTAATAAAAGAGACATATATTGTATCATCAAAACACACTCCCCCACTTTATTTTCTTTGGTGTGCAGTACTGGGGATGGAACCCAAGCCCTTGTGCATGCTAAGCAAGCGCTCTACCACGGACTGAGCTCCCAAAATAACCTAATTTAAGCACTCCCTCACATGAGATGCCTTCCTTGCACGCTCATCCAGGGACGCGCGGTCCTTAGGTGGGACGATGGGGGACCTGCCTCAAGCTCAAGGGGATGTGCCCCCAGCCGACTGTATCCCCGTCCCGGGGACGAGGAAGCGGGCCTTGAAATGGACAGGCGGAAGGGGCAGAACAGAAGCAGGGACCACGAAGAGGACGCCCTGCGGTCCCTGCCGGAGCGAGAGGAAGGTCCAGCTGAGGCAGGGGCTGGGGAGCAGGATCCCGAAGCTGGGGTGGGGTCGCAGTGGGGGCCACTCATTCCCAGGGGTCAAAAGAGGGCGGGTAGACCCCAGTCCACAGTTCTCTCGGCCCCGACCTTCCCCGTTCGGTTACTCACCTTCTCCTCCGAGGGCTCCAGGTTTCTCTACCCACGGTTTTCTACGTGATCCCTGGGTTGCTAGGTTACCCGCCAATCTCAGAAGGCGGGACTCGGTGTCTGACTGACTTTCCTTTTCACCATTCAATTCCTTGTTCCTGTCCGTGAGTTCCACCTCCTGAATCTTGACCAATCAGAATCATCGTCTCTTCGACGTTCCACCAATTGAAAGGCCCGGGACTCCCACGGGGTTGGGCTGAACGAGTAAAGCGGGGGGGGGGAATGGGAGGAGGGGAAGGCGGAGCTTCTCCCTTCCGCCCCCTCCCAGGGAGGCGGGCAGTGTGTCCTGCTTCGGCCGCGCGCGAGAACTGGGGAAGGACGTGAGACTTGACCAATCAGAGCTCACTGGCAGCCCGGGTGGCCAATAGGCCGCGGCGGAAGGGAAATGGGGCGGGGCAGGCAGGGTGGAGGGGACGGTAGGCGGTGGATCGGAGAGCTGGCGCAGCTGCTGTGGTGGCAGCGGCTGAAGTGGCGGTGGCTGTGGCGGCTGCAACAGCTCCAGGCTCCGGGCTCCGGGCTTTGGCGGCGGCGCCGGCGGGCTGGGCTGCGCGGTGCAGACCCCGGTGCGCGGTCCGGGTTCCTGGGGCGGCGCGTGTAAGAATCCGAGGGGTGCGAGGGCTTGGCCCGAGGGAGAGGGCAGGGGTCAGGGGTCAGAGGGTGCAGGGGCAAGGGGTTGCGGCGGGCACCCGAGTGTGGGTGGCGGGCAGGGTGGGCTTAGAGGGACTTAGGGGAAGTCACCGCCTTCTGCCCCTCCGTGCCGGACTGGGACTTTGCACCCCTCTCGTCCCCGGCTTCCTAGGGCGACCCCCGCGTGGGGACCCTGATCAGAGCCGCGAGCACGTGGAGGTGGAGCTGGCGCTCATCTCCCGGAGTCCTTAGGTGACCCCGCAGGAGACTCGTGCCCAGGGCAAGTTGTCCTAGCTGACAGGACAGTCGATGGTGGCTCACTCAGTGTCCCTGGGACCTTTCTCCCGGGGTGACCTTGTGGGTCTTCCGTAGAGGGAGAGTCAAAGGCTGTGGAGGGAGCAGTGGGCCAGGAGTTCTGAGTTCCAGTCCTGCCAGTGCACTGTGTGACCTTGGGCGATTCCCTTTGCCTCTCTGGGCCTCGTTTTTGTGTCTGTAAAATGATAGGCTTGAATTCAAATTGGGGAACTAGTTCTGGGAGCGAAAGGTTAAGGTGTAAGCAGAGAGGGTCCCTAAATTCAGACTGCCTGAATTGAAACCTGGTCTCTACTACTTTTCTTGCTGTTTACTTATAAGGGGCAAGTTCACCAGTATAAATAAGACTCAGTTTCCTCATCTGTAAGGTGGGGATATTAGGTAAGATAGAATTTATTAACCAAAGTTAATAAACTTTGTCCCCAACATTTTGAGCTACATAATTCTTTGTGTGCGTGTTTGTGTGCGTGTTTGTGTGTGTGTGTGAGTGTGAGGAGTCTCAGCTGTGCATTGTAGGATGTTTAGTGATGTCTCTGTTCTCTATGTACTGACTGATTTATTACAATCACCCCTGCTGAGATCCTTTGAGCTGAAATAACCTGAGCAAGGAAACAGGCCTGTGTTGAACAGTTAAAACAGACACCCATAGCCACTATGATACTAATGACCAAGTTTAGAAACTTCTTGATGAGTTGAGAGGAATCATAGTCTTCTGTTTTCAAAATAAATACTGGGGAGATAATTATCAAAGCTGGGTAGTGGCCATGAGGAAGTTCGTTTATGTAGTGTTTGCTTTTGAGTATGTTTGACAATATCCAAGATTAAAAAGTTAAACCAGAGGTTGAGGATGTAGCTTGGTGGCAGAGTGTGTGGCTAGCGTGTTTGAGGCCTTGAGTTCCATCCCCAGCACCAAGAACGAAAAGGAAAATGTTGAATCAAAACCAAAATGAAGCATAATTCCTAAGACGACCTGATATTAGGTAGGGTCTCATCTGCGATTTCCTCTTCTGCTTCCCCTCCAGTTGGAATTCAAAGCAGTCAATCCCCAGATCTGGAGGAAACTTTAAACGCTTGTCACAGGAAGTTGCTGGGCAGAGAGCTGCAGGCGTAGCAGTCTACTCCGGCCACCTTGTTTTAAAAAGATGTGCTGTGCGCTGGTGATGCACAGGGATCTCTGCTCAGAGTTATTCCGACTCATTAAAGAATAAATTGCACAGTTAGCGTCCTGTGGGTCCGCGTGGAGGCAAAGTCGGTTGAGTCCAGAGGCCACAGTCTGAGGAAGGAGTCCGCTGCTCTTTTCGGTTCAAAGGTCTTTAAACGGATCTGCTGAGTCTTGGAATTTCTTTTGGCCCTCCTCAGCGGAAATGGGGATGTATAAATAGAAACTCCAACAGGCTGGTTCTGAGTATTTTAAATGGGGAGTTAAGGATGAGCACTTCCACTGAGTGACATGAACATCATTTAAAAAATATTCCTGTCCCTTTCCTCCTGCAACACCTGACCGTAGGAGAGCAGCGTCTAAGGATCATGTGTGTTGTTTGCCATGGTCCCGGATGATCTTGGGAGCGTGCGTGTCCGCCTCAGAGGCTGCTTAATAGAGCTAAGGTGAAAGCTGTTCATTAAAAAGAAAGGAAGGAAAAACCATACGGTCAGGCAAGGATGATCTGGCGTGCTAACTTTGTAGTGTCATTGAAGGTGGTCACTGCCTAAACATAAGAGCTGGGGACATGGAGGAGTTGTAGTATAACACCTGGGAATACAGGCCTGGGGTCAGGCTGCTTAGTTCAAAGCTAGGCTGTGGGTTCTTAGGCAACTGATTTAACCTCTCTGTGCCTGGAGTTTCTCCTTCCGTAAGTGGCCTAATAATCATGCCTATGCTTAGGGCCATTATGAGGTTTCAGTCACCCTTCATTTATAAATTATTGGTAGACTCTCTAATACACAGTATATACTCAACGAGTATTAATTACTATTATTTTAATAGTTTTTTTTTAACTTCAAAATCTTTACAAAATTTTCCGGGTACAATGGCGCACACCTATAATCCCAGTGATTTGGGAGCTCGAGGCAGGAGGATTGCAAGTTCAAAGTGAACCTCAGCAAATTAGTGAGGCCCTAAGCAACTTAGTGAGACCCTGACTGAAAATAAAAAATAAAATGGGCTGGGGATATGGCTCAGTGATAAAGTGCCCCTGGGTTCAATCCTCAGTATCAAAAAAAAAAAAAAAAAAAAAAAACCCCAAAAAAACACCCAAAACTTTACAAAGCTCACACACAGCCAGGTGTAAAGAGGGGCGGAGTGGAACATACCAGCCCTAATCTCATTGTCCAGACGTAATTCCCCTAACTTGTCGGTATTCGTTCTCGTGGTTGCTCTTCTGCATGTCTTACAGCTGTTAGACTTTCGTAGCTATTTTTACACCGAGATGACCATTCACATACCACGCAACCCACCGTTTAACACGGTACACATGATTCAGTGGGTTTGGGGCCAGTCACAGGTTGTTCTGCCATCACCGATGTCCAAATCCAGAACCCGTTGGTCAGTTCTGGTCGTGTTGTAATAATTGTCTTTCTTTTCTTTTTTTTTTTTTTTATCCTCCAAACGCTAGAAGATGCCGCTCATGGAGAAGTGTCTGAGAAGCACTTTGCGGTCCGTGGCTTTGCTAGGGATTCCGCACCACAGACTGTTTGAAGCCCTGGACATCGCATCCTGAGGTCTGTGGGAGAGGAGAGCATGGCCGTGAGCTTGGATGACGACGTTCCCCTCATCCTGACCTTGGATGAGGGTGGTGGCGCCCCGCTGTCTTCTGATGGCCTGGGCCAAGAAGAGCTCCCGAGTAAAAGTAAGGTGGTGTGCGGGGCTGCAGGGACCCGGCTTCTCTTCCGGAGGGTGACAGATGACGCGGGCCTTGGTCTGATGGGCGATGCAGGGCCCTGTCTCCCGTCCCCACATTTGAGGCTTGTGCTGCCACACCCCACCTTTGTAATCCCCCCGGGGGTCCTTGTGCCCTCTGGGGCCCCGGCTGGCCTTGGTCACTCGCCCACCTTACACCTGAAGTGCCTTGGCTTCTTGTGCATGGGTGCCTGCCAGGGACCTTGGGCAAACCTGCTTCTTGGCCAGCTTCCTTGCCCCGTTCCTTGTTAAAAAAAGAAGCAGATTTCAGCACCAGCCTCCGTCTGTCCCAATCTGGAGCCATTGGCTGGGGAGCAGCGCTGACGGCTTCTCTCTGCTCCCTCTCGCCCCCCGCAGCCAGGGCAGGGTGGAGGAGCAAGCTTTGGTCGTGGTCCATTGATTTTGAGGGTTTGGGGTTTGGCTTTGTCCTCCTCTGAACGGAGCCTAGCACAAAGCGAACTCGAGAGAGGTGGGGAGCTTTGAATTTTTTAAATTTTAAGTGTATCTCTGGCAGAACTAGAGGCTTTAAAAACCCTTCTGGTCTTGGTCCCAAAGCCATTTGTTTTGTTTGCATGGACTCAAGAGAGGCTTAAAATAACTGGTCTTTTCTGGAGGGTCCTAAGATGTCAGGGTCTCCTTTGCCAGGGGAGACCATCTACCCTGGTTCCCAGCTAGGGTGCAGGGGAATGAGGAGACGCTTGCCATGAGGGAGGGACGAACCTGGCTCTCCCATCTCCTTTGCCCAGAGAAGACACAGCTGGGTGGCCCCTGGGAAGTGAAGGCAGCAGCGTTGCTGGGACGCCCGTGCAACTGGACCCTGGCTCCCCACAGACAGGACTCTCTTTGCTGCAGTGTGCCCGTCCCCTCCACCCCCTGGGTGGCAGGCCTTCTCTCTGGGAGGATTGGAACGCAAACCCGATTTTCCCTAAGCACCACCCAGGGCCGAGAATGCAGTGGCTCTGATTCCTGGCGTTTAGCTCCTTTCTAAGATCTCCTTACAAGGTAGACAGCATTGCCCTATTTCAGAGTTGGAAATCATTGGTCAGAGTGATTAAGTAACCTTCCCAAGGCCACACAGCGAGCAAGTGGCTGAGCAGAGATTTGAACTAGCCATCTGACTTTGGTGTTTCTTCCTCTCTCTTCCTTCCTCATTTCTCCTTCTCCTTCCTCACAAGCTTTTAACAAGGTGAGTGTGAGCCCTTATCATTCACATATTTTTTAATTTCTGGAATTTTTATTTCTGTTTTACTGTCCTGGGGATCAAACTCAGGACGTTCAGCCTTTCTGAAGGTAATCTAAGGGGGTTTTTGTCAGCATCTGTGTTTCGTAGAGGCTAGGAGGTCAGTGACTGGTCCAGGCACACCCAGTTCGGGTGGGAAAGGGGTGTCTGTGAATGCGCAGGGACTCTGCTTCAGAGGAGGGCACCACCTGTGGGGGTGGCCGCCCCCTGCACAATGGGATGGATTGGAGGTGGGGACTTGCGTGTAGCCGTGCCTGATGCCTGCCTGCCCGTAGCCAGGCTCCGGATTCTCAATGGAATCCCTGGGTGTCATCGTGAGTGCCACGTACAAATCCCTCCAAGGAATCTGAGCTCATGGTGGAGTGTCCAGCTGTCCTGAGGGACAAAAGCGGGAAGATCAACCCTGTTCTGTGTCAGGATCAGACTCTGAGCTGGCGACCCTGCTCGATGGGAGGAGGTGGGCCAGAGAGATAGGTTCACGTGGCCACTCAGCAGGGCCACCTTGCCTCCAGAGGCCGGGGCGGATTTTTGTTTTTGTTTTTTTTTTTTTTTAAGCGAGAGGGACAGTGAGAGAGAGAGAAAGACAGAATCAATTTTATTTAGTTTTTCATGTGGCTTTCGTTGCTCAGACACTTTGTTGTGTACGTGCTGCTGGGGTTTGAACGCACATACTCGTGCATGCCGGGCAAGCACTGTAACCGCTGAGCCACCGTGACTCCAGCCCCTGGTTTGTTTCTTAAGAACAGAGAGACCTCCTAACTGCCAGGGACGCGATGCTCTCTGAACAGCACCTTAGTGCCTCAGTTTCCCCTCTCATGCTCTTGCTGGGTCCTTTGTTAAAACCTAGGAGCCAGTGGGTTTAACCCAGTAAGTCTGACTGCGAGAAGCAGCAGGGTCTCACCAAGGAAAGAAGAGGCTCTGCCTTCACCAGGGCCTCCTTGGTTCATGCCTGGATTTTGGCACTGACCTTCTACCTGGGTCCCTTGTCCCTGCTGTCTGGATTCGCAGTCTGAAGCAAATGCAGCCTGGTTTTGCCTTGTCCTGCGGCTGGCTGCTCAGGCCCTTCCCAGCCCTAGGATGCAGCCCAGCTCTCTCGCTGGCGTAGAGTCCTGCTGCGTCTGCTGCCGTCTTGCTTGACTGGTTCCGTTTCCTGCCCTGACCCTCAGTGCCTCGCTGCTTTTGGCTTAGGAGTGCCCGTGCACTCTGAAACCTCTGTGCCGTGCCGGGAAGTCCTCCGGTTTGCAGTGGGCGCCCGCTCGGTCTTGGAAATCCTGCTGATGGCGCCATCTCTTTGAAGCCTTCGCTGAGCTTCCCCCTCTTCCTGGCAGAGCTGACCGCTCACTGCCCTTTTCTGCTTTGGAGTCCCAATTGGTGTCCGTCGTTATAGCAGCGCACTGTGCGATAGATACTTGTTTACTTGTTCAGCCATCTGGTCACCTCCTGGGCTCTGAGCTCTTGCAACTCTGGATTTCGCAGCTCAGCGCCTACAGTGCGTTGGTTCTACTTGAGCTGTGGTCAGGATGCACCAAGCTGGGTTTCTGGGGCCTTAGGGTGGGTGGCAGTGGTGGTGTCGAAGGCCCGAGTCAGAGATGAGCAATGTTGCCTCCGGCCCCTTCTCCTAAGCAGGGGTTCGGTTCCCATGTCTCCCCACAGTCTCCTGGAGCCCCTGGCATGGACCCAGTCCTCGACTCTGTACCCTCATGGTGCTAAGGTGGTCGGCCCCGTGGCAGCATCATGGGCTCTGGTCCCAGAGAACTGAGCCGGCTGCCTACGTGTGGGCTTTTGTCCTCACCCGCAGCCTCGAGGCCTTCTGGCTGTGTGTCTGCTCAGGGGGCCTTAGCAGAGTACCACGGGCTGGGGCCTTGCAGTTCAGAAGGCCGGAAGTCTGAGACCAGGGTGCCGGCCAGGCTGGTTTCCCTGAGGCCTCTCGTCCTCGCTGTGCACTCAGCTCAGTCTGTGGGTGTCTTTGATAAGGACTCCAGTCGTCCTGGGTTAGAGTGACTGTGCAGTCCCTTCCTTCCGTGTTGGAGCCTCCAGATGCCTTCGCCTCCCAGGTGCTGGATGTCGGGACTTCAGTGGGCGAATTTCGAATTTCAAGGGACACAGTTGAGCCTGTAACACGCTGACCTCTCTCAGATGCAGGTCCCCAGACGCCAGCTGTGCCGCCTGTCACTTTGACCCTTCTTCCTGTAGGAATCCAGGCTTGGGTTTTTCCCCTCGTCTGGACGGGTGTGGATTTTAGCCAAGATTGCACATCTTGGTTCTGAGAGTGGCTGCTAAGGCACTAATGCGAGACGCGCAGCAGAACGGTGTCAGGTGCGTGGAGGAGGCAGGTAGGAGCAGCGGTGTAAAGCCCTGGGGATGGAGGACCCTTGAGACGGGCGCCAGGGCTGGCATTTGGCCGGGCGGCTCTGGGGCAGCCCGCAGGCTGGGTGTGAATGTGGTGGGCAGCACAGGGAACTGTCCAGGGTGATTCTGGTCACACCCAGCTTTCGCCTTCCTGTGACCTCTAACCCCAGCAAGACGGAGGGGGGGGGTTGGGGCGGGGGAGGAGGCTGGGCTGGGAGCAGGGCACTGGGTTGTTCTTGGTGATGAGCCATGCAGGGATAAGGCGGAGATGACAGCAGTGAGCTCCCCCCCATCCACCTGCCCCACTTCCTCAGTTCTTGGCACGCCGGTGGGAGTTACCCAGGACACAGCGCAGTCTCTGCAGTGGGGTGGGTGCCCCCTGGCAGGAACCTGCACGTGACCTCTGGCCTCCTACTCCAGAGTTCCTCAGACCAGAGCCCTCAATCAAGGTTGGCTTCAGGGCAGACGTGGCCAAGAGCTGAGAAGGAGCAGCCCTTCTGCCCGTCTGCCACCAAAGGGTGGTGAGCCCAAGGCAGACTCCACTCCACAAGTCTGCCCCCGTGGCTCTTTGATTGAATGTCCCCATCACGCTTGTCAGAGTAAAGGATGGGCGAGGGACTGGCTCAGTTTTTGTCACTTGGGGACCCATTGATGGAGTGGTTGAGCTTGAGGGTTCCTGACAAGCTCTAGACTTCCGGTCCTAGCTGCGCGTGGACCTGGGCTTCTCAGAGCCTCAGGCTCCTCTTCTGTAGCAGGGCTCAGGATGGTGTGCCCCAGTTGGGCTGTGGGGTTGGTGGGGTCACGTGTGCGGTCACGTGTGGGGTCACGTGTGCGGTCACGCAGGGGGTCACATGTGCGGTCACGTGTGTGTGGGTCACATGTGCGGTATCATGTGTGCGGTCACATTTGCGCGGTCACTTGTGCGGTTACGTGTGTGGGGTCACGCGTGTGCGGTCACGTGTGTGGTCACGTGTGCAGGGCTTGTCCTGAGACGGGCTGCTGCTTTGGAAGTCGCTGCCGAGCCCAGGCCAGAACGTGAGTTTTTCCTGCCTCCCTTGTGACCCAGAAGGTGGCTGTTGCCCTGCAGGGAAGCTGAGGCCGCAGGGCGGCTGGAGACCAAGCAGCAATCCCGATTCCCTCAGCCTCCCATGGAGGCTGGGCATCTGGCTCCGCTGGAGTCGTTCCCCTGGCCCTTTTAGGGCCTTGCCAAGGAGGAAAGCCAGGTGTCACCAGACTGTCGGCAGCACCAATTAAAATGAGCAAGCACCCAGCATGCGGAGCTGGGGCCTTGTTCCCTTCCTGCAGCGTTGTCTGTGGCGTCGGGCCCCTGCTGTGAGTTGCCTTCTCTCCCCTCGGTGCGCAGAAGGCTGCTGGTGTAAGTGGCATGGTGGCACCTGAGCGTCTTGAGATCGCCCCAGGGAGGTCTGAGTTCATGTGTGCTCCAAAAGCGCTTCATCCCAGCCTCCGAGTCAGGAGGGGACACAGAGGGCTTGGGTGGCTCCCAGCAGCGGGCCTCTGATGGCCTCTCATTGTAGTGCCCTCCCCAGGGCTGCCTCAGGTTATAGCACGGCTGCCCAGAGGGGGAACCTCCAGGCCCAAATCTAGGAAAGATGGGGGTCCCGGATAGCCCCACCCCACTCCTGTTCTCAGGGAGCTCGAGGCGCCGCTGCCCGTTCTCACCCCTGGCTGGGGTGAATTCCCGGAATGAGAATTTCCCAGCTGGGACCCTTGCTTTCCCAGCGGGGTCTAAGTATGTGCCCACAGTGCTTGGTGCCAGGCAGCGTGCGGAGCCCTTTGCTGGTGCGCTGTTTCACTTGGTCTTCTGCTTGGATCTCCTCGGTCGCTGCTTTCAGGGTCATCTTACAGAAGAGGAAATTGAGGCTCCCAGCAGCCGAAATCTCCCCAAGTTCCCTGAGCCACTTGCGCAGCGCGTGAACCCACATCTCCTGGTGCTCCAGCAAGGCTCTGCAGAGGAGGCAGGCCGTAGGACTTCGTGGAGGTGGAGTGGGTCTCTAGCTTTTTTTCCCTTGAAGTTACAAGGCGTGCGGTTCCCGTCAGAGTCCCTGCCTGCCTGCGCGTCCTTGTCCTTACATCGTCAGAATTGCAACACTGACGGCTTCCTTGTGAAATGCGCATGGGGTCCGCCCAGAGGAGCTACAGGTGACAGCCAGATCCAAGGAAAGCTGCTTTTCCTCTGGGGCTTCTCCTGGGCCTGCGCCCTCTCCGTGCTTCCTCTGAGTAGGCAGCGCCCGCATGGCGGCAGGAACGGGACAACCGAAGATGGGAACCTGGGAGACGGCCGGGGCAGGTTCAGAAGGCCACCCGGGGGCCCTGAGGCTGTTGGATCCCAGTGGCAGGTGACCCGTGTCACAACTTGCAGGGCAGCGTTGGTGGCTGGGCTGGACGATCGGATTGTGGCCACAGGTGCTGGCGGTGTGCGTCACGCTGGCGACCGTTTTGCTGGGGTGCTCATCTATGTGTGGGAGCGTGTTCCTCCTCTCCCCGAACCCTCCTGAGGCTCTGGTCCAGAGTGACCTGTGAGCTCAGCCCCCCGCGTCTCTCTGGGGACTGTGTGCTCCCTGGCCCGGCAGCAGCCTCTGGGCTGCCTTGGAGGATCACAGGCTGATAGCATACTTCCCAGATTTTCAAAAGCAGTCGGAACCTGAGCTTTTAATCAGAAGTCCCCTGGTTTTTAAATCCCAGCAACTGGTCCGTGTGTCTTGAAAGCAGCCCACTGAATAAGCCAAGGCAGTAGGCTGCCACTCTGACCTCTGACCTAGAAAATGCCAGTTCCGCCTTTGTTTCTGTTCAGAACAAACCACTGTAAGTAAAGAAGACAGTGGCGGTCTGTGGGATCCAGAACTGGTTGGTCAGCCTCCTCCTGGCCTCTAAGTGCTTGGGGGTTGCATTCAGCTTTCGTGTGGGAGCTGGAGCCTGGGTCAGGCTATCTGTCTGGGCAGGTGGGGAGCAGCAGAGGGCAGGACAGGTGGGCGCCTTGCCTTTGGGTGGCTCTTCTGTCCCCCGTCCTGGTCCCTGTGGTTCCCAGTGGAGAGGGCCTGTGTGCCATGCTTTCTCATCTGACCCTCTGCCACGCTAAGGCCATCTTTTTTTAGAAACTCCATCCATCCTTTCTTTTAAGCCTTGATTATGAGATGTGTGATAAAGATTGAAGCAAGCAAGCATTGGAAGTTCAGAACAAGTTTAATAGCTTGTCCTTTGCCTCCTCCTCCTTTTTCTTTTGAACCCTCACCATCTTGTCAACTGAAAAGCTGAATAGAGTTTTCCAGTGGCCCTTAGAGAAGCGTGGCTGGTGAGTGGCAGTGGCAGTGGGCGTGGAATAGCACTGGGGGGAGGAGCGTGGCTGGTGAGTGGCAGTGGCAGTGGGCGTGGAATAGCACTGGAGGGAGGAGCGTGGCTGGTGAGTGGCAGTGGCAGTGGGCGTGGAATAGCACTGGGGGGAGGAGCGT
>PVKS010050426.1:0-11557 GCA_004027875.1 Aplodontia rufa
AAAAAAAAAAAAAAAAAAGACATGCCCCCAGGGATCCACCTTCTCCAGCTACTCCCCACCTGCCTACAGTTACCATCCAGTTAATCCATATCAGGGGATTAAGGCACTGATTAGGTTAAAGGTATTGTAACCCAATCATTTCACCTCTAAACTTTCTTGAATGGTCTTACACATGAGCTTTTGGGGGACACTGCATACTAAACCATAACAGAAACTACTATTTGTCAAGTTTAGGCATAGAATCAAAGAATATTCATAATTATCTAAAAATGCTTTTATAATGGTCTTAACATTTCTAACTGTATAACTTTTTGATATGCAAATAAATTTCATATCCTTCAACCAAAACAGCACATCACAAGATTGAGTGCAGAAGCAGGTGTGAAAATCTGGCAGACTTCTACTAAACCAGACATTAAAGGCATTTGGAAAACTGAAAGACATTATTACCCTTCTCTCCTTTTTTGTGATTTTGGAAAATATTGTTACTTTTCATAAAAAGTTATATGACTATGAAATGGGGTTATTGTTATTTTTATGTGAGTTAGTAAATGTTTTAAAATAGTTCTGTTTTAATTTCTTTTTTATAAAATTTTTATTGAGGAGTTGTGCTGTTTTACAATCATAAATGCATATGTAGTAATAATATGATATGCCCCTGATCCTGATCCAGAATCACCCACACCTGCTCTTGACTCTTCTATATTTCCCCAAAGCATGTATAAATATCCATATGACTGTGCATTTTCCAGAATTAAATGATTACATAAGTATTATTTGGCTTCTCCAGTGAGTAGAGAGTAAGCTACATAGTTGAGCCCTCTGCCACAACACCTTCCTACTTTCCCTCCTGTCTTTTCCCATCCCCATTTATCTATGGTTCCCCTAGATTACATGTTGCTTTGACTTTGGTGAGTCTAGAACATGCGCTTGATTACCTTTCACTCAATCTTAGGCTCTGTTCTAGCTTCCACAAATGAGGGAAAACATTTGACCCTTGAGTTTCTGGGTTTGGCTAATTTCACTCAGCATAATTTCAATTGCCATTCATTTACCTTCAAATACCATAATGTCATTCTTTGTAATAGCTGAGTAGAACTCCATTGTGTGTGTGTGTGTGTCACAGCTTTTGGATCCATTCATCCAGTGAGGGGCATCTGGGTTGATTCCATAATTTTACTATTATAAGTTGAACTGCTATGAAAATTGATTTTTCTGTGCCACTGTAATGTGCTGATTCTAGCTCCTCTGGGAGAATACCAAGAAGAGAGATAGCTGGGTCTTATAGTGGATCCATACCTAATTTTTCGAAGTCTCCACTGCTTTCCAGAGTGGCTGTACCAGTTTGCAATTCCACCAGCAGTGTACTAGCATTCCTATCACAACCCCTCCAGCATCTGTTACTGTTTATATTCTTCATCTTTGCCAATCTGACTGGAGTGAGGTGAAATCTTAATGTAGTTTTGATATTTGGAACACTCTGTCATGTATTCATTGGCTTGCTCAATTTCCTCTGTTGAGAAGTTTCTGTTTAGTTCTCTGGCCCATTTTTTGATTGGATTGTTGTGATTTTGATATTACATTTTTGAGTTCTTTGTAAATTTTGGATATTAGTCTCCTGTCAGAGGAATCACAGGCCATGATTGTCTCCTATTCTCTATTGACAGTTTTGACCAATTCCTTTTTCTCCCCTCTGAGCAAAAGCTTTGTAGTTTTAATGGCATCCCACTCATTGATTTTTTTTTTTAAGAGAGAGAGGGACAGTGAGAGAGATGGAAAGAGAGAATCAATTTTATTAAGTTTTTCATATAGCTTTTGTTGCTTTGACACTTTGTTACGTACATGGTGCTGGGGTTTGAATCTGGGTCCTCGTGCATTCCAGGAAAGCACTGTAACTGCTGAGCCACCTCTCCAGCCACTCAATGAATTTTTGTTTTAAAGAAAGAGAGGGACAGTGAGAGAGAAAGAGGGAGAAAGAGAGTTTTTTTTTCAGTTTTTTTATGTGGTTTTATGTCGGACACTTCTTTGAGTACGTGGTGTTGGGGTTTGAATTCATATCGTCTCGTATGCCAGGCAGGCATTGTAACCGCTAAGCCACTGCTCCAGCCCCAGTCATTGATTCTTTTTTTTTTTTTTTTTTTAAAGAAAAAGGGACAGTGAGAGAGAGAGAGAAAGAGAGAAACAATTTTTATTTAGTTTTTCATGTGGCTTTTGTTGCTCCAAGACTTCATTGGTGCTGGGGTTAAAACTTGCATACTCACTCATGCTAAGCAAACGCCATAACTGCTGAGTCACTGCTCCAACCCCCACTCATTGATTCTTAACTTTAATTCTTTCACTTTGGGAGTTTTGTTGAGAAAGTTATTGCCTACCCCCATATGCTGGAGTATTGCTCCTATTTTTTTTTTTCTAGCAGTTGTATGGTAGCTGGTTTAATTCCTAGTTCCTTGATCCACTTTGATTTGACTTTTGTGCAAGGTGAAAGACAGGGATCTAATTTCTTGGTTTTAGGTTGTGGTCATTCAGAGATTAAAATATCTCCTTCCAGTATCTTACTGCTTCTAGGGTCTGAGCTGAAAAGTCAGAGGTGATCCTTATTGGTTTGCCTCTGAATGTAATTTGACATTTCTCTCTTGTAGTTTTTAATATTCTTTCCTTGATTTCCCTGTTATACATTTGAATATGATGTGTCTTGGTGAGCTTTTCACTTGATTAAACCTATTGGGTGTCCTATATGCTTCCTAGATGAACATATCTGACTCTATTCTAATATGGGAAAAAATATTTAACTATTTCATTGAGAATGTTCTTTATGCCATTTGTTTGTGTTTTGATTCCTCCTTGTATCCTCATATTGTTTCTTCTAATTTCGCCCCGGACATTTTGAAAATTCTGCTCATGCTCTGTTAATTCGTTTCCTTTTTTTGTCATGTGTGCTCAAGCTTACTTAGTCTATCCTCATTGTCAGAGGTTTTCTCTTCAAGAGTTGAGGTTCTATTTTCTATAAAAGTTAGTTTATTATAAAGTTCTTCCACTGTACCTCTGATATGATTGAAGATTTTAGCTATGTTACTTCCTTTTTCAAAATGTCTATTTGTTTGATAATAGATTTTTCCATCTCTTCAGTTTTCTCACTTAGTTCCTTCATTAAATCTTCTTTTAGCTCATTGTGCAGTTTAGTAATCAAATCATTGCTAGTTTTTTCTAAGTTTTTCATCCTTCCCTCTTCCCATGGGTTCCTTGGTAGGGGGACTTGTGGGCTTGAGGTGAATCTCTTCTAGCTTGATTCCTAATTTTTGAAGAGCTTCTTCTGGATCTTTGGATTGAGGTTCCCTGTTGGGAAGTAAGGCAGTATTTGGGTGCTTCTTCCTTGCAGGTCAATGGGTCAGGTCAGACACCACACTACCCTGTTGATGACCACCTTCCAGAAACCTGCTTCTGCCTGGAACTTCATTTTGCTGCACCTTTTGGATCTGGGCTCCAGGGTGTGGATCTGGAACCCACTGGGTGGGGGGATAGGGCAGCCCACTTTTGTTGGAGCACAGTAGTGGGTGTGTGGCACTGGATCCTGGTGTCCTGGAGGTGCAAGGTAGGCTGGAACAGGCTTTCCTGCACACTATGCTGGGACCTGCAATCCTTAGGCAGCAGCGATAAGCCCGATATAACTGGACTTATCAGGTATGTGCTGTGGCTGGGTGGCTCTGGGAAGGGGTCCTTGGGGATGTCCTGGGCACTTTAGGCCCAGGATCAGAGGCATGGGCCCTCATGGCAGCTGGATGGGGTGTTCAGTATGGGAGTCCTTGGGGTTGTCCTGGGTGCTGTTTCACAAATGCTAGGCAAGACTTCATTTCTAATATGATAAATATTCGTAGAACTAACCTACATTTTAAAAAAATGCTCTTTTAGGTCTTCATTAATTTTAAATGTGTAAAGAGGTCCTGAAACCAAAAAGTTTGAAAATCACTAATATGAAACAAGATAAATACTATAACTTACCCAGAAATTCAGGAAAACATTTGAGTAGGAAGAACAGTTTTAGTGAAAGTCTGTTTCATTATTGGTGGGAAACATTTCACAGATATGTACACTTAAATCATATGTAGTTGATTCCCTTGGTAACTAAGCAGACAATCCCTTGAACCAGAAAGCAGTGAGCAAGCAATTGTTGAAATATTGGTGTTCTGACCATTCCTTGATTTTATCACTCACTTGGAAGAAACAAAATTGGGACTATAAGGCCAAAACTGTTGCCCATTTCCCACTTCCAGCTCCAGATCAGGCTGTGAGGATTTCATATTAGGCTTTGGCGGCTGAGTGGAATCTGTTCTAATTAGGGTTGTTGACTTCTATAGAAAAGGAAGCGGTGGGACTGATGGATATTTGGCTGAAGTAGCAAACTGAATCCAGTTGCTATCTCATGACCAAGCTTGGTCTCAAGGTTTTTATATTATTTTGACAGATTGAACCACCAAATTCTGACATTGCTGTCAATGTGCAGCTTTCCACTAGAAATTCTGTTCTTCTCAGCTTCACTGTGGCACTGCCATGGTCATCTGGTCACATGGGCCCCTAGGGTGCCAATTCCTGCTGGGTTGTAATGGATTGTTTGTGAGGAATCAAAACCAGGTGGCAATTGGAAGTATTTCTTTGTGTTTTTGACAAATTGTCTAAAAAGACTTTAGACTACAGGCACAGGAATCACTAAGGCTCCAGTAGTTTGTTCTGATTTCTCATTCTAAATAAATATTTCATAAGTATATCTAATTATGGATTGGTAATTCTGTGTTTATCTTAGAGAGTGCCTCCAAACTTGTATTAGGTTTGGGCCCCACAAACTTTATATTTGCTTCAACTTCACTCACCCTCCAGTCTTCCTTGGGCCTGAGAGAAACTTAAATGAAAACAAGCAATCTCTGTCTTCAAGGGACTTGGCTCTAGTAGTGGGATACAGACAGGCAAACAGTGGCAGCCTCGCCACAGCCCCCACATGGCAGTGTTCTGCGTCCTGTACCACCTCGTGCAAGTGTTCTCTATCATGGTCCTTGTATTAGTCCTGTCAGCATCTGGCTTCCTCCTTACCTCTCCTCATTAATGTAGGAGCTACTCAGATTCAGGCAGTGTCTTTGATCACAGGATCCCTCATACGAAGCAAAGAGGAACAGAGGAATGGATGAATGCATGATTATGAGGAAGGCTGTAATTGATCTGTACAGAAGGTGCAGTGGCAGCATGAGGAAGGTGTGCTTAAGGGTTTAAGCTTTCTCTGTGGTATTTTAGCTTTCTTTAGATTCATGGGAATGGTATTAAAAGTACTGGAAGTATATATGATATGCGTGTCGCCTTTGTCAAATATAAGAAAAAATAGAACACAAAAGAGCACTTACATATTTATCACATTCCACGTTATATCAGGCTTACCTGGGAAGTTGTCTTTATAAAAGCAGCTAGCTGGGCCTTGCTCTAAGACTACTAAAACAGACTTTCTTTAGGTGGGGCCTGGATATCTGAAATTTTAAGAAGCCATAAACAATTATTTCATTCACCCCTTATTAAGACCCATAGATTTACAGTATGTAACATGTTTACACATCCATTAACATAGGTAGAGAGTGAATTAGAAGTGATGTTATATCCCATATCTATGGGATTTTGCCTGCCTAGCATCTCTTCCCCCTTTTCTAGTAATAACACCCTAACTTCTCTTTGGGGACACCCCTGTTCCATTTTCAGTTGATGTGGTTTAAGTCAGTCTAACCAATGTCCTCAGATCCCCTCGTATACCCTCTGCCTACTACTAGCTCCAGTGGTGGAAATGACAGCCAGTTCTGGTCCTTCTGTGTGTCCCATCACCCAGTCACAGAGGTTGGCTCAGATATGGGTGCCTGATGTCAGTTAGTTCAATGCGACCCCATCCTGAAATCCTTAAGAGACAATTTGGGAAAGAGAAGCCCTTTTTCCACTGGGAGAGCCAATGAAAGGAGGTCAGTCTAGGGCTGCAAGAGAACCTATTGGTGGTGAAGCTGACAGGGAAAATCAAATCCAAGCAGTGGTGAGACAGGGCAAGTTCTGGTGACTTTCTTTAAACCCTTTGGGCCAACTTTGCTTGCAGACAACTGGACTTAGAGCCAATACAATGTCTTTACATAGACCAACTTCAGTAGTCACTTACAACTGCAATTGTGCGAAAAATTATATTAATTTTTTTTCCCTGTAAATATGGTTAAAAACTCAAATTGAATAATTCTTACAATTATAATAAGAGCTAACATTTATTGAATGCCTACTATGTGCCACTGTTCTAAAAGCTTTATATATACCAAGACAAATAACCTACAATATCTCCCTATTTTACAAATGGGGAAACTGTGGCACTTAGTTCCATTTCCATCGACCCCCAGGTTCAACATGCTTCCTGCTATTAGATGAGGACAATATGCTATTTGAGAAGCCATCATTTAAGTGAATTATTGTATTTTCAAGGGTTCACAGTGTACAGTGTTGCTGCTTGCAGAAGTGTCTCAGGGAAGCCTTGAAAGGATAATAGAGAATGAGGGCAGCTGCTGTTCGAGGTCACAAAGGAACAGTCAGTGGTAGACTGGTAATGTCTCTGTGCAGGGGGAAGGTTTGAAGGGTTCTTTTCTCTCTTCAAGATTAACTAGATCATCAAGGGTAGCATACTACTCTCAAAAATCTAGACTCCCGCAGGAAGAAGATGGATGAGTAAATAGCAGCATGCTGCCGTGGCAGAGGAGATGGGGGGTTGCCTTCTGGGCTATCTCCTGGCAACCATTTGACAAGAGGCTGCTCTTAACTTTGAATTACAGGCAAGGAAGGAACCACTTGGGGATCATTTGCAAGAGAACTTTAATCAAGCTTACCTTCGTGTCTGAGGAGAAGCCCAGATTTATTAATAGAAAATAAATATAATTTCAGTCATCACTCAGTGGACCATTTCCTAGTCTGACTAGTCATGAAAGCAATAAAGGTTTTGCTCATAAAAGAGCCTTCCACTTTAATTTTCTGAAAGCAGCAAGTCCAATGCCAAGGGAAGATTACTCTTGTTTGCAAATGCCTCTACCCTGGGGGTCAAACCATGGGGATGATGGAATTTGGGCTACATTCTGGAGTGTAGTTGCCAAAAATTTTGCCTTTGTCCAATGAAAGGAAGAAATCCCTATTTCAAAAGAGGAATGTCATATGTAGCGAATTGGGAGAGTAATTCATCTTGGCTTACTTGGAACTTTCCTAGTTTCAGCACTGACAGTCTAAGCCCCAGGAAGCCTGGAATGATTTTGCAGGACTGCCTCTCTTTTGAAAGTGAAAATCCAACATCTCAGATATTTCAGTCTATTTGGACTGTTGTAACAAAATACCACATCCTGGGTGGCTTAATTTACAACCGAAGATCAGGTGCCAGTGTGGAGGTTCCAGTGAGGGTCCTCCCTCTTGGCTTATAGATGGCTGCCTTCTTGCTGTTTCCTGCATGGAGGGGGGTTTGGGAGATTCTCTGGGTTCTTCTTAAAATAATACTAATCCCATCATGAGGACCCTATACTCATGATCTTATCTGATTACTTCCCAAAGGGGGTCTCAATATATGAATTTTGGGGAGCACATTGAGTCTGTAATATGAAGCAAACTGGGACAATTGGTCATCTCTGGATGACTCATCTTCCCCAGTGGTCACCTTTGTAATGCTTTCTTAGAAATAGAGAGTACACTTTTCAAACATGCGGACACGTTTCCTTTCTCCGTTGACTTTCCTATTGGCTTAATCCCCTTTGGTTAAACCTCAAACGTATCTAAGGTAAATAACCTGTCCACCTTTAAACATAGTCCCAAATAAACCTCAAGCTGTGCTAGGAAGTCTCTCTTGACTCTCATCAGCAGTGTTGTTCCAAAGGGTCTAGAGCATAGCAGCTACTTCATAAATAACCAGAAGCATAATCTAATTATGTTTGTCTTAGTGCTGGGTGATAGTGGCTTTAGCAACACTTTTTCAAGACACCAGTCTTTGCAAGACATGGGCAATTCTGAGGTGGCTAAAATCTCCCATGGACTTAAGCCCGTGGGATACAGACACCAAAGAGCAGAAGTTATCAACCATGGTTACATTGGAATCACTTAGGAACTTGAAAAAAATTCCCATGGTTGGTTCCCCCCTGAAAATTTTACTCAGAATCTCTATAAAAAAGCCTGAGCATTTGGCATTTTATTTTATTTATTTATTTTTAAGAGAATTGATTTGATTGATTTACTTTTTCATCTGGCCTTTGTTTCTTCGACACTTGGTTGTGTGTGTGTGGTGCTGGGGTTCATACCTGGGTCCTCCCGCGTGCCAGACAAGCACTCCAACTGCTGGGCCAGTGCTTTTAAAAATCTCTCTGGGTTTTTCCCACATTCATTCAAGTTTGAAAACCACTGGCCTAAAGGATCTTTGAGGACTAAGATGAACTACAGGAAGCAATTATTCTAGGAAAATTTATCATCCCCAGAATAAAACCCATAGATGCTAGCAGTGCTTTAGTTTAAAAAAAGAAAAGAAAAGAAAAAAATCTTGTATTCTGTTTTTAAATGTATATTATACTTATTTTTTAATATGAAAATTATTTACAAATTACCTTTGCAAACCTTTAAAAATTTTAGAAATTCATAGGTAGATTTTTTTTTTTAAAGAAAAGAAATCATTCTTTCTTGCCCCTATTCCAGAGGTAATCCTCTTATTAGCATAGGGGGTATGTTCATTCAGACCTTTCCCATTGCTGTTATATTTGTATATGTGTGTATACATGTGTATTTTTTACATAAATGCAATCATGTTTTCTCAAATTTTCTTTATTCTTAGCCATTGAGTTGTCTAGATATTTCCAAACTGCCATATCTATGTTTATTTCATTACTTTTAATTGCTTAATTTCGTCAGTTGAATGTTCCATAGTGTATTTCACCATCCCTTGTTACTGGGCACAGGCTGTTTCCAGAGTTTTGTTGAAACAAACACTGCTGCTGTTACCAAATGAGGCCAGTTTTGCACACTGCACAGTATGCCAAGCCCTGAAAGGATGAGTTTTGCAAAAGACAAAGATTTTACTCACAAAGCAGCCAAACATGAGGAAAGAGTCAAATCTGCCTTCCTAAGGATAGGGTTTAGGGGTGTTATAGGGTAAAGAAGCAGGTGGTCTAAGGCATAGGGGAAAGGGATTGGAGGTAAGAGAATGTAAGCTTAGTGGTCTGCACATGTGTAATCAAACCTGACACTTCAGGTGTCAGAAAATGGCAGCATCAGGTTGGAGCAGTGGCTCAGTGGTTGGAGCACATTCTTGGCACGTGTGAGGACCTGGGTTCAAATCCCAGCACCACCTAACACATAACGAAATTGTTAGAGAAGCAAAGGCCAGACGAAAAAATGAATAAAATTGATTCTCTCTCTCTCTCTCTCTCTCTTTCCCTCTCTCAAAGAAGAAAGAAAGAAAGAAAAAGAAATAGCAGCATTAGTGGCTCTGAGGGTGCCAATGTCTAAAGGTCATCCCTCGGACACTTGCCCAGAGAAGGGTCAGTGGTTTTGACCGGTTTGAAATAGATAAATAGATAAAGGCTGCCTCCGGATTCCTGAAAACAACTGAGGCAACCGTTAACCCCCGTGCCCCACATGCCAGAGGTGCTCTCGACAGCAGACCTAATAGGTGCACGCTGCTTAGCTGCGTGACCGCCAATGTTGGGGTAAGGGCAAGTGACTAAAAGCAAGTGAAGCTAGAGGACTATTCAGGTTTTCTCTCAGTTCACAGCCCTTGATGACAGGTTAATGCTACTTTGGGCCCACGGGCAGATAGTTTTTCTAGAATAAAAATCTAAAAGATATTTTCTGGGTGGTAATATTTACATGTTTGAAAAATTGTAGCAGCTACTGAATTGCTGCTCAAAAGACTGGTTTTTACCATTTTTTGCCTGCAGGGAGCACCCTGCTCCCTGCCGTCTAAGGGGCTCTGCATTTGCTCTCCCTTTCATTAGGCTGCTTGACCCTTACTCATCTTTCAGATACCAGCTCAAGCTTTGCTTCCTTGTGGAGCCTTCCTCACTCCCATCCCGGTTCTGCTGTTGTATCCTACACTGTCAGAATATCAAGCTGTTAGAGTACTTAGGGTATCACATTAATTATGGGATTTCTTCATTAATACCCAGCTCCCTGGGCTGGTTTGATTATCCATTTGACCCGCCAGCAAACCCACTCCTTGCTCTTCTTTGTGCCCTGGAGGTTGGTCCTGAGCTCCTCATCCTGTGGCTTTTGGTTGGGGCAGGGTACTGGGACGTGTGAAAATCAGGAAAAATGGGTCTTTGGCACCAAATGTTCAGGCACGGATGTTCAAAAAAGAGTCAGGCCTAAAAGGAGCAGAGCAAAGCTTTTATCGGGATTGCCCACTCTCAGGCCAGATTCACCAGCGGGCAGAGTAAGGATAGGTAGGGGAAGCGGCACACCACTCTGGCTGCGCAGTGACTTTATCTGGGATGTGTAGTGGAAGTCCTTCGGAGATTGGCTGGTGACTCCCATCAATCATCGGGCACTTGCCAGCGTCTGATTGGCTGGTGACTCCCGTCAATCATCAGGTGAGTGCCAGCATCTGATTCCCTTCACTAGTGCATGGGCTACCTAATGCCCCACCCAGCTGCCTGGAATCAATCTAACAGGAAGCACTGAGAAGAGATCTGGGAGGCTTTTCGTTTTTCTTTGAGTGCTGTGACTGATAAAACCATCCATTCTATAAGGCATTCCGTAATGTGAGTGATGCTAACACAGGTAGTACAGTGGATTCCATTTAATAATAATAAAAAACACACTCCATTAGTTAATTGTGGAGCCCAGTGATAACCTGTCATACCTTAGAAGTCCTGCAACAGAGAATTTTGAGAACTAGGATAACATCATGAATAACAGCTCCCAAACTGACCTCAAATGACTGTCTTTCAGATCTAGACAAATCCTGCTATTAGCAGTAGTCAGGTTCAGTTAAGTTGCAGCTAGCAGAATTGGCAAACCCTGAACAATTAGTGGTTTCTGAGTGTAACACTGGTTAGGGTCCTCTAGGTTCTGTACACAACTTTTTTTTTTTTTTTAAAGAGAGAGAGATAGTGAGAAAGAAAGAAACAATTTTATTTAGTTTTTCATGTGGCTTTCCTTGCTCCAACATGTTGTTGTGTATGTATGTGGTGCTGGGCTTCAAACCCATGTCCTTGCACATGCCAGGCAAGCACCTGAAATGTAACCGCTGAGCCTACACTCCAGCCCCTGATCACAACATTTTTATCAGCCAATTGATCCGTAACCTTGTTTCCTGTGTCTTTCTATTTAAAGGCACCTTTGTTGTTTCATGAATACCAAACTCATGATTAACAGTACCATGACTCACACCTGTGTGAGGCTTACCTGGCACATGTATTTTCTCAGCAAGGCATATCCCAGCCTTCTTGGCCTTAGGAACACTAAATAGTACTTTGACACTTTGCTTGGAGCTTTTTTTTTTATATTCAGAAATTTATTTATTGACTAATCAAACAAGGTTCTA
>PVKS010050427.1:0-11555 GCA_004027875.1 Aplodontia rufa
CATTACAGAAAAGTAAAAAAACCCTTGCTAGAGTTTTTATATATTGGAGAACAAGTAAATTCCACCATATATCACCTTGGTACACACCTTGGAAATTTGAATATGAAATTGAAATAAAGGCAAAAAATGAAAAAAAAAGGAAAATTATACTTAATAGGCAGACCCTGGGGGTATCAATAATCTGATTGTCTCTGGTCCTTTCAGGGAGTGGGTCTTCTATTTATGGCTGAATATGATCAGTTTCAACTCTTTTTGAAGATTTATTCAGGGTGTCTGAAGGTCAGAAGATATGTTATCAGAGCTCCATCTGCTGGTCGTTGTCGGACATGACCTCTGTGGTCCCTGGGGGTGGGGTCAGCTCTTCTGCCCTGTGAAAAAAGTGTCTATTGTGGGAGGACAGAGCCCTGAATCCCGTTACTCCTCAGTCCCAGATCCTCTATGAGAGGAGGACACAGGTCCCTGACCCCACCTTCTGCTGGGACTGCTTGCGTTCAGCTGCAGGATCCGGGCACAATTGTATGAGCCTCCCTTTCAGACTCGGGGGATGAGGGTCCAGGAGAGGGACTGTGGCCTTCAAAATGGACGCTCCCCTTCCCTCACTGCTCCCACGCCTTCTTCAGGGCTCCAACCAGGCCCTCTGGTCCTGTTTCCACCTTTGATCTCTGCTGCTTCCAGGCGGAGCAGTCAGTGCTTGCTCCGCAGTCCCAAAGAGGTCTTGTCCTGCTCAGGCGGGCTGAACGTGCGGCAATCAGTTCGCGGACATAGCACGGAGGCTTGCTCGGCTCTCATGTCCCTGCAGTCCCGCATGCCTCCTCTGCGCAAAACGCTGCTCCGTGCCTACAAGGAAGCTCTTTCCAGTCACTGATCCCGCCGCCAGACAGAGCACAGGTCCGGGAAGTGTCCTCGCCAGCACGCCATCTTTAAAGCTGTGCGGGTTTTTTCTTTGCAGAAGTGACTCTGGCGGGCGGGAATATAGGCTGGAGAGTGCAAATGCTGGCCGGCAGACCAGCCGCCGGTGTTGCTGCGGGAGCGCGGGACAAAGAATCCCTGTTCACTCCTAGGTCTCTATTCCCCAAAACCAATGCTGAAATTAGAACTGGTGATTCACAATGCTATTTCCCAAAACACACCTCAAAATACTGGTGAAAAGCTGGAGATATCCCGATCAGTCACGGGGTTGCAGTGGAAGCCCCCTGTCTTCAGATCGCCATCTTGAAGAGTCTGCTCACTGGCTTCTTGACTCCTCTCCCACTCCTGGGCAGTGGCTGCTCACTGGGTCCTAGCCCAGAGGGAAAAAATAAAAAAAGAACAATTGTTTTTCTCTCATCTGCTCCTCAGAGCAAGTTAGAACTGGGGTTTCAATATATCGTTCCCCAAATACACCTCAAAAAACTGGAAACGGATTGGGGATTTTCTGTCCAGTCTCCAAGATGCTGGGGAAGCAGTCTGACTTCGTCACCATCTTGCACCCCACTCTGCAATTTCATTTTTTAATGTTTGGTAGTTTTCATTGTAGAGGTCCTTAATATCTTTGGTAAGTTTAATGCCCAAGTATTTTATTTTTTTGGAGGAGAGAGTGAATGGGAGAAATTTCCTGATTTATTCTTCATTGGGCTTGTTGCTGGAGTATAGGAAAGCTCATAATTTATTGGTGTTGATATTATAGCCATCCACATTGCTGAAATCATTTAAAAGCTCTAGAAGTCTTCTGGTTGAGCTTATAGGATGTTCTAGGTAGAGGTTCATGTCATCAAATCAACAAATAGAGACAACTTGACTTCTTTTTCTATTTAATTTCCTTTGATTTCTTTCTCTTGTTTGATAGCTCTGGCAAGGGTTTCAAGGAGTATATTGAATAAGAATGGTGAAAATGGACAACCCTGTCTTGTTCCTGAATTCAGTGGAAATGCTTTATTCATTTCTCCATTGAACATAATGTTAGCTATGGGTCTGTTGTAAATGGATTTTAATTAAAGTATCTTCCTTTGATTTCTATCTTTTCCAGAATTTTGAGCATAAAAGGACGTTGAAGCTTATCAAAGATCTTACTTCATCAATTGGGTTGATTATATGATTTTTTAAAAATTCTGTTTAAGTGGTGAATTACATTTATTGTTTTGTGTGTGTTGAACCAGCCCTGCTTTCATGGAATGAAACACACTTGGTCATGATGTATTATCTATTAAATGTATTTTTGGATCCAATTACCTTTAAGTTTATTAAGGAATTTTGTTAGTATGTTCATCATGGAAATGGGTTTGTAGTATCTTTTCTTGATATGTCTTTGCTGGGTTTAGATATTATTGTTTCATTTCATCATAAAAACTATTTGGGGAATGAGATTATGGCAACCACCCCACCACATGACTTCATGACACTCCTGAGAAACACTTCATGCTGCAGGAGTTTAGCAGATTCCCATGGTAGGACAAAGCCCTAAGTGTGGGGGAACATTACCCACCACTAAATTTTTAACTCCAAAGGAAGAGAGTACTGCATTCACAAATCTAAAGCAGAAATTTGTGGCACCTGTTCCATCAGCCCTACACCTTGGGGGAGAAGAGATAACTCGTAGGGGAGGAAATGGCACAAGTTTCCTAATAAAATGCCATAACCTGGTCTCAAGCCCCCTGACCTGATCACTCTTAATTTAGAAGACCTGGGTATATAGCTCTGGGAATTAATTGCTGGCATTAGTGAACTTACATCTGTCTGATTGCACAGCAGCCAGCTGGCACCGCCTGCCATTGTGAGGTTTCCCTGAGGGTCAGGCTGGTTGCTCACAGAGCAAAAATGGAACCAGACCCATACTTGAAGTATGGTCTTGGGGCCTCAGCCTCCACAGTCAGAAAATCTGAATCAGTTTCTCTCATCCTCACCAAAAGACTTTACCCCACCTGCACCCCATTTGTATGGTTTCCTTATTCATAATAGAATACCTACTGACCCCTAATCCCCTGTTCCTCTTTATTTTAACTCAGGTGTTCTAATATAACTCCCCAATTCACCTTCTTGAATTGCTAGTCATTTCTTTTCCCCACTTGTAGAGACCCTGGTATCTGAAGAAACAGACATCCTTTAAAATGAGTACTTGTTTGCTATCATAATATACTATGAGAGCTCTTTCAAAGAAAACTGCTACTATTGGTGCTAGTCCTCATCACATCTGTTTTAGGTGAAATGGACTAGAACCTGCACTTATAGGCGCTCAAGTTCTCACAGATCGGTCTGTCATCTTTAGGTCTGACTTGACCAAATAGCTCCCCATAAGAAGCTCCAATTACTCTGCCAATAGTAACAAAGTTGAACTCCAAGAAATGCTCTGTGTTTCTGAAAATAAGGAAAAGGTGAAATAACTCTTCAACCTCACAGCTCTCTACCAAAGACCCCATAACCAGGGTCCTAGATGAAAACCAATGATATTGTATCAGCATTTTGATTAGTAATTCAATCAAACAGTTGAGAGAAGAAATAAGGAAAGAGATGAGAGAACAATTTCAAGAGATGAGAGACACCTTTTATAAGGAAATAAGGGAGCAATTCCAAGGATGAAAGATCAGCTATACATAGAATTAGACATTCTGAAAAGAGAGATAGTAGAGCTCTCAGGATTGAAAAACATGTTTAAACAAATCAAGTCTTAACTGGAAGAAGCCAATGCCAGAGTATACTCCACTGAAAATAGAACTTCAGCTCTTGAAGGACGTACATCAGATAATGATGATCAGCTCAACAAAGTCGAATTCAAAAAGGATAAACAAGATAAGAAACTTACATTGCATGACTAGAACTTCCAAATAATATTTGATGAGATTAGGAGAAATGATCTTAGAGTCATTAGCCTGGGAGAAAACTCTGAACAGCAAACAAGAGGCATTAAGAACCCTGTAATCCAAATATTCAGTGAGAATGTCCCTCATCTTACAATTGATCCAGAATATCACATCCAAGATGCTTATAGAACACAAAAGAGGCCTTATCAAATGAGAAATTCACCAAGACATATGATATGCAAAATGAATAACAGAGAAATTAAAGAGAGAATTCTAAAAGCAGCTAGAAAATATCCCCAAATCACATTCAGAGGCAAAACAATTCAGATCACTATGGATTTTCCAGATGAAATAATGAAGCCCAGAAGAGCTTGGAACAATATCTTTCAAGGGTTGAAAAACAGCAACTACCATCCAAAGTTAATATACCGTGCAACTCAGCTTTAAATGAGATGGAGAAGTCAAATACTTCAATGATAAACTCAAGCTAGCAAAGTACATGAACACAAATCCTGCACTGCAGAATATTCTGAAGGATGTTCTCCATTCAGAAGAAAATGCTAATGGCACCCTAAACCCTTAAATAAGGGTGAGACAATAATCATATTATGCACAAATTGTCGTCCAAGATGACTGAAAACTCTATAATTGTCACAAAGTCTGAGACTCCCATATCTATCCTGTATCTATTCTAACCTTGAATGTGAATAGTCTCAATGCCTCAATTAAAAGACACATACTGGCCACTGGATCAAAAAATAAAATCCAACAATATGTTGTCTGCAAGAGAAACATTTGAATATCAAAAATAGACACAGGTCAAAAGTGGAAGTTTGGCAAAATATCTACCATACCTGTGGCCCAAAAACAAGTTGGCGTGGTGATTCTAATTGCAGGTAATATTAATTTCCAGCTAAAGCTAGTCAGAAAAGACAAAGAGGGTCACTGTATCATACTAAAAGGGACAGTCTGTCAAGAAGATATAATGATAATTAACATTTATGCCCCAATTACAACCCCCAAATATATGGAAAAATACTAAAGGACATTAATCCCCTCATTGATCTCTGCACAATAATTCTGGGGGACTTCAACACACCACTATCAACTCTAGACCCATCATCAAAACAAAAAATCAATAAAGACACCTAAAATCTGAAGTACTCTATTAATCAATAGGGCTTAACAAACATCTACAGATTATTCCATCCTAAGACAGCTCAATTTACCTTCTCAGGGGTGCATGGATCCTTCTCTAAAGTAGACCACATTCTACTTCCTTGAGATAATCTTAACAAATGTGAAAAAGTGGATATATTCTCATGTATTCTGTCAGATCATAATGCTATGATCTTAGCAGTCAACAAGAAAACAACAGAAACTACTGAATGACTTGGAAATTGAATAATTCCCTCTTAAACGAAGAATGGATAAAAGAAACAATGAGAGCACAAATCAAGAAGTTCTTTGAATTGAATGAGAATGAGGAAACAATATACTGAAATCTCTGGGACAATATGACGGCATTTTAAGAAGTAAATTTATAGCACTGAGTGCATACATCAAAATCTTTTTTTTAATTATTAGAAGTATATTGTGATACAGGATACAGATGAGGGGGAAACATTGTCAAAACTGTAGCAAACAATGTGTATAAACTTTGTTAACCAGGGGTAATGCTAATGCATAGATAAGCTACTATGGGTTTCATCTATTGCAGTTTCCCCCAGAAGAATTCATGCGTTAAATGGGTAGTTTGTGGAGGAGTGACCTCAGCTTCTGGGATGGTTCCCCCATCTTTCCAATCACCAGACTCCTATGAATTCTTCATATACCCTCCCCACTACCCATCCCCTTCCCTACACCTCCAAGTATCCTAGGGAGCTTCCCCTGTTGCACTGAAACTCATTCAATTTGAGGTTTCGTTAGGTCAGTCGTCTGTCATACTGCTTCAAAATAAATTCCTATCAACAGATGAGAGAAACCATTTGGCCCTTGAGTCTCTGAGCTTGGGAGACTTCACTAAGCATAATTCTGTCCATGTCTATCCATTTGATTTCAAAAGGTATAATGTCATCCTCTCTGATGGTTGAGTAATATTCCATAGTAAATATGAACCAAAGCTTTAGTATCCACTCATCAAGTGAGGGGCATCTGGGTTGTTTCCATAATCTAGCTATAATAATTTGAGCTGCTATAAACATTGATGAAGCAACATCGCTATAATATGCTGATTCTAAATCTTTTGGAAAAATTCCCAGGAGTGGGATAGCTGGGTCGTAAGGTGGTTCCATCCTTAATTTTTTGAGGATTATCCATACTGCTTTCCATAGTGGCTGAACCAGTTTGCAGTCCCACCAGCAGTGTAGAAGTGTTCCTCTTTTCCCACAGCCCCTCCAGCATCTGTCGTCATTTGTATTTTTCATTTTTGCCACTCTAACAGGAGTGAGGTGGTATCTCATTGAAGTTTTGATTTGCATTTGCCTTATAGCTAATGATGTAGAGCATTTTCTCATATATTTGTGGGCTTTCTGGACTTCCACTTGAGAGCGGTTCCATTTGAATTCTTCAGCTCATTTATCGATTGGATTATTTGTGAGTTTGGATTTTAGTTTCTTTAGTTCCCTACATATTCTGGGTATTAGCCCTCTGTCCGAGGTGTTGCAGGAAAAAATTTTTCTCCCATTCTGTAGGTTCTCTGTTGATGCTCTCAACTAGATCTTTAGCTGTGCAGAAGCTTTTTAGTTTAATTGCATCCCATTCATTTAATTTTGATTTTACAGCATGCACCATAGGAGTTCTATTAAGGAAGAAGTGGCTGGCTCCTATAAGGTGTAGTGTTGACCCGACTTCTTTTTCTAGTAAATTTAAAGTTGTAGGCTTAATATCCAGGTCTTTGATCCATTTTGATTTAATTTTTGTGCATGGCGAAAGATAAGGGTCCAGCTTCAGTTGTCTACAAATAGCAGTCCAGTTTGTCCAACACCATTTGTTGAACAGGCTATCTTTCTTCCACACTGTACTTTTGCCCCTTTTATCAAATATCAAATAATTAAAAATATGGGGGTTTGTCTCAGGATCTTCTATTTGGTTCCACTGGTCTTCAGTTCTGTTTTGATACCAATACCATGCTGTTTTTGCTACTACAGCTCTGTAATATAATTTCAGGTCAGGGATTGAGGTGCCCCCTATTTCTTCTTTTCTATAGAGTAGTGTTTTGGCTATTCTGGGTCTCCTGTTGTTCCATATGAACTTAAAATTGCTTCATCTATATCTCTGAAAAATGACATAGGTATCTTGATGGGGATTGCATTGAATCTGTAAAGGGCTTTGGGTAGAATGGCCATCTTTATTATATTAATTCTGCCTAACCATGAGCATGGAATGTTTTTCCATCTGCTCAGGTCTTCTGTAATTTCTTTTTTTAGAGTTTCATAGTTTTCTTTGAATAGGTCTTTAATATCCTTTGTAAGGTTAATGCCCAAGTATTTCATTCTTTTGGAAGTGATGGTGAATGGGAGAGATTTTCTGAGTTCTTCTTCTGAAGATTTTTTGTTGGTGTAAAGAAATGCTAGTGATTTGCTGGAATTGATTTTTTATCCAGCTACTTTTGTAAAACCACCTATGAGCTCTAGGAGTTTTCTGGCCGATATTATTGTGTCTTCTAGGTATAAAATCATGTCATCTGCAAATGGAGATAACTTGACTTCCTCTTTTCCTATATAAATACCTTTGATTTCCTTGTGTTGCTTGATAGCTCTGGCAAGGGTTTCAGGGACTATATTGAACAAAAGTGGGGATAGCGGACAGCCTTGTCTTGTTCCTGAATTAAGTGGAAATGCTTTCAGTTTTTCTCCATTGAGGATAATGTTGGCTATGGGTTTGTCATAGATGGTTTTGACATAGTTAAAATATCTTCCCTTGATCCCTGTGTTTTCCACAGTTTTGAGCATAAAGTGGTGTTGAATTTTATCAAATACCTTCTCCGCATCAATTGAGATGATTATATTGTTTTTGTTTTTAATTCTGTTTATGTGGTGAATTACATTAATTGATTTGTGTATATTGAACCAGGCTTATTTCTCTGGAATGAAGCCCACTTGACCGTAATGGAATATCTTTTTAATATGCTTTTGTATCCGATTAGCTAAATTTTTATTAAGGATTTTTGCATCAATGTTTATCAGGGAAATTGGTCTGCAGTTTTCTTTCTTTGATGTGTCTTTGTTGGGCTTTGCTATCAGGGTAATGTTTGCTTCATAGAAACTTTTTGGGAGTGTTCCCTCTCTATCAATTTTCTGGAAGAGCTTGAAGAGGATCGGTGTTAGTTCTGTGAAGGCTTGGTAGAATTCTGCTATATACCCATCTGGACCTGGACCTTTCTTTTTTGGGAGAGCTTTGATTACTGTTTCAATTTCGCTTTCTGTGATTGGTTGGTTGAGATTTTCAATATTCTCCTGTGTTAAAGATGGAATGTCATGTCTGTCCAAGAACCTGTCCTTGTCTTCCAGGTTCTCAAATTTGGTAGAGTATAAATTTTCAAAATAGGTTCTGGTAATCTGTATCTTGGATTGGTCTGTGGTGATATCCCCATTTTCGTCTGTGATTTTGTTGATTTGCTTCCTTTTGATCTTCCTTTTGTTGAGTTTGGCAAGGGGTCTGTCAATTTTTTTCACTCTTTCAAAGAAACAACTCTTGCATTTGTTAATAGATTGGATAGCTTTTTTGTTCTCAATTTCATTGATTTCAGCGATTTCCTGTCTTCTGTTAGATTTAGGGTTGGATTGATCCTCCTTTTGAAATTGTTTGAGTTGAAGCATAAGGCTATCAATCTGCTCCCTTTCTAGATTTTTGACATACATAAAAAAATCTTGAAAGAGCCCACATAAATAGCCTTATGCTATTACTCAAACTACTAAAAAGAGGAATAATCCAATCTCAAAGCGAACAGAAAAAATACCAATATCAGAGCTGAAATCAACAAAATTGAGAACAAGAAAACAAAGCAAACTATTCACAAAACTAAGAGTTTATTCTTCAAAAAGATACACAAGTTTGTCAGACCCCTTGCCAACCTCACCAAAGTAAGAATGAAATGAAGCACATCAACAAAATCAAAGATGACAATGGCAATATTACAACAGACTCATCCAAAATCCAGTAGATTATCAGAACCTATTTTAAAAATTTATGCTATGCCAAGTTTGATAACCTAGAGGACATGGACTGTTACTGGGACATATATGACATCCCCTGTTTAACAAAGGAAGACATTGAAAATATAAACCAACCTATCATGGATAGCAAAATTGAAGCAAAAATCAAAGCACTTCAAAAAAGGAAAGCTGAGGACCGGGTTGATATATGGCAGAATTCTAACAAGCCTTCACAGAAGAGCTAACAGCAATCTTCTACAAGCTCTTCCATGAAATTGATAGTGGGAACACACCCAAACACTTTTGATGAAGCAAATATTATACTGATACCAAAATCCAACAAAGACATTTCAAGAACAGAAAACTACAGAGAAATTTCCGTGATGAATATTGAGTCAAAAATCTTCATAATTTTTGCTAATCAGATAGAAAAACACATTAAAAAGATAATACATCATGATCAAACGGGGTTCATTCCAGAAAACAAGGGTGGTTCAACATATGCAAATCAATAAATGTAATTCAGCACACAAACAGAATTAAAAACAAAAATCATATAATCATCTCAATTGATGCAGAGAAAGCATTTGATAAAATTCAACACCCTTTATGCTCAAAACTCTGGAAAAGATAGGGATCAAGGAAAGAAACTTTAACTATGTCAGATCTATTTATGACAGACCCATTGCCAACATTATCCTCAGTGGAGAAAAATGAAAGCAATTCCACTTAATTCAGGAACAAGACAAGGCTGTCCACTTTTCCCACTCTTGTTCAATATAATCATTGAAATCTTTCCAGAGCTATCAGGCAAGACAAGGAAATCAAAGGAATTCATATAGGAAAAGAGGAAGTTAAGTTATCACTGTTTGCTGATGACATGATTCTATACCTATAAGACCCAATAACATTGGCAAGAAAACTCCACTTTGATTTCAGCAAAGTGGTTGGCTACAACATCAACACCAGTATGTCACTAGATTTTCTTTACTACAGCAAAAATGTGCAGGGGAATAAATCAGGAAATCTCTCCCATTCATCATTTTCTCAAAAAAACAAAGAAGAAAGAAATACTTGAGCATTAACCTTACAAAGGATATTATGGACTTGTACAAAGAAAACTGTTAAATACTTAAAAAAAATCACAGAAGACCTGAATAGATGGAAAATCTATGCTCATGGTTAGGCAGAAGTGATATAATAAAAATGACTATTCTACCCAAAGCCCTATACAGATTTAATGCAGTCCACATCAAGATATCAATGGCATTCTTCACAGAAGTAGGAAAAGCAATTCTCAAGGTCATATGGAATAACAGGAGACCCAGACTAGCCAAAACATTACTCTATAGAAAGGAAGAAATAGGGCTTATCTCAATCCTTGACCTGAAATTATACTACAGAGCTGTAGTAGCAAAACAGCATGGTATTGGTATCAAAACAGAACTGAAGACCAGTGTAATAGAATAGAAGATCCTGAGAGAAAACCCCATATCTTGAACTATTTGGTAGTTGATAAAGGGGGCAAAAGCATAGTGTAGAAGGAAGATAGCCTGTTCAACAAATGGTGTTGGACAAATTGGACAGCCTTGTGTAGACAACTGAAGCTGGATCCTTATCTTTCACCCTGCACAAAAATTAAATCAAATGGGTCAAAGGTCTGGATACTAAGCCAAAAAATTTATTTTTTTTTTTAGTTTGAAGATGTAGCATTTTTATTTTATCATGTTTCCCATACAACAGTACATTAAATAAGTCTAATTTACAGATCTCTTTCAGACAATCCAGGAGTCTCTGGAACATCCTCAAATTAGTCAAAAGTCAAAAGACAATTTAGAGCTCAATTTCAGGAAGTTTATCAAAGGAAAGACATAAAGCTCTTGATCAAAACACCGTCAAAGGTCACTGTAAAATAATCACCATTTAACCAATGTGACAAACACAATAATGATCAAAAGACTTCTAAAACAAATAGAAAAAACCAAAGCCATGGGAAAAGTCTCCACTCTTCAAGAGGGATGATTCAGTGGTCAGAAGATCTAATGAAGCTCCATTTCCTATCAGTTCTCCAGTAAAGCCTTATTTTAACACAAAGAACCAAATTCTAATTTTGCATAAAATTTTGCTCACTTCTTAGAAAATTTACAATTCTATTTTAATTTTATCCAGTCTAGTCACATAAAATTTCTTTTACCAGTGTCATCTTTCATACCTTCTATAATGTTTCACCCTTCAGTTTCATCTATCATTACTTCATTTTGAAATGACCTCTGAACAGTCAAACTAGAGAATTTTTTCTCAACTACAAAATAAAATGCTTTCATATTATATAGCTTCACCAAGAGATATTTTCCCTTCCTCTGATAAGGAGTTATTTCATTGTTTTTTTAAAAACTCCTAGAAAATTTCTTGTAAAAACTTAGGAACCAAACATTTTGAACAGATGTATACCAACATTTTGTAGAACACCATCATTTAATCAATCCATTACCAAACATTTCATCTGAGACCAGTGTCACCTGGTATGGCAACAAAAATGGCTGATAAACATTTACCTACTTAAAGATACTAACAGGTGAATAGTGAATGGAAAATCCTTTCTTCTTAGCAACTAAAACAATTACTG
>PVKS010050428.1:0-11555 GCA_004027875.1 Aplodontia rufa
GGTCCTCGTGCTTGCCAGGCAAGCGCTGAAACCCCTGAGCCACCGCTCCAGCCCTGCTTGTGACTTTTGATGGATATCTATCTCCCCACCTGAACTAGTCCTCCAAAAGAGATCACGCTATTCTTGTTTATAATCACTTCCATCCTGCTCTGGTGTGGATGTGATTTTCTCCCACAGGTTCATGTGTTGGTCTCCTGTATGGAGATGGTAAGAAGTAGTAGGACCTTTAGGAGAGGGTGGATGATGAGAATCAGGTCATTAGGGGTTCTGCCTTACAAGAGATGAAGGCAACAGTTCTCATAGTACCCTGAGTTAGTTCCTTCAAGAGTATTGTTACAAAAGAATGAGCACCCTCCTTTACTGTCTGGCTTCCTGACCTGACATGTGAGCTCTCCTCTTACATGTGGTCCACCATGATACCATCTACCATGGTGTGATGCAGCCAGAGGGGCCCTTACCAGAACCAGCACCATGTTTTTGGACTTTCAGTGTCTAAAACTAACTCAAATGCTTTTCTTTATAAGTTTTCTAGCCTCAGATATTTTGTTATAGCAATGGAAAATAGACCAATATACCACCTTAGTACCTAACATACACTACCTGGCACATAACAGATGTATAATGAATACTTGTGAATTGATAAGAAAGTACTTAGGGACATATCATAAAAACTGGAAAGGCTGTTGGATAAAAGGACTGAATGCAGTTTATTTTGCATGGTTTTATGGTAGTGGTGTCCAATATAAGTATAATTGAGTCACAAATGTAATTTAAAAATTTCCAGTAGTCACTTTATAATAGTAAAAAGAAACAAGTGAAATTGTAAATTTCATTTAATTCAATGTATCCAATACTATTTGAAGACAATGAAATAATTAGTATAAAATATGTTAACGTAAGATACCTTTATAAATGTATACATTAATGAGTTACTCTATATTGTTTCATATTGTCTTCAAAATTCCAACGTGCATTTCATACAGCTTATATTACTTTGGACTAGTCACATTTCAAAAGGTCAACAGTCGTGTTCAGAGTGGCTATCAAATGGGGTGGAACAGGTCTAGTGGGCAAAACCAGAACTTGAAAAGTACATGGAGCCAGGCCCCATGCAGGCAAATGCATCTGAGCACTGAACGCTGTGTGGAATAGAGAACTCTAGAAGGGGCAATCTCACCATGGCTGGAGGCACCCAAGCAGAGGCCATGTGACTATCTGCTGGAAATCTCCAAGAAAGAACTCTTTCAGTGGCTTGGAGTTTGGCCTAATGCCCCTGAGGTTCCACCAATTTGACACAGCTCTTAGCTGGGGTCCTGGAAACCCACCACCACAACAGTGAACATTCACACCATGCCTTACAGAAGCAAAAAGGCTACAGTGCAAAGCATCTCACTTGAGTTTCTTCCAGCTCTTCCCGGTTGGTATTGCTATCCTCTTTTTTCTAAGAAGATGAAGACGATCAGAGTGGAGATGGAGACCCTTACACAGTGCTGACCCCATTCCCAGATGGAGGAAGAGAGGAACACAGGCAGGTGTCCAGCCACATGTAGGTGATCTGTTCAAGGACAGTTCTCTCAGTCTCCCAGACCAATTGCTGCAGTTCTGTGCACTCAGCAGCTTGGGCAGGGAAGGGCAAGGGTATGGTGGTGACTCAGTCAGGGGCAGCATGGGGCCTGTGAACGGGATGACACTCCTTTTGATGTGAATTTGAGAGCTCTGGGGCATAGGTCTGGCTGATCAGAGCCTGCTTTACTCCCAGTGGCCCTGCCATTTGGTCTCTAGAGTCACACCCTTGTGAGGTCATCACCAACTGCTCTCTAGAACACCAGCCCAAAATAGCACGGACATCTGGATGTTTAAAAAAAAAGCATCATCGCTTTGGAATTACAAAGAACATCTGACCCTGGTCATGCAGCACCCTAGCTTCTGTCCAGCTTGAGCTAGCAGAGGAGGGAGGCAACCATCAGAGGAAAATGTAGATCGTCTTGGAGCTGTTAATCTGCTGGTTTCATGGCTCTTCCCCCTGCTGTTTCTGACCCCTCAAAGGCAGGCACAAACCTAGCTCACACAGGAATGCCATGTGGCTGTTCAAGATCTCTACCTCCAAAGTGCCTCCTCGGCTCAATTCAAGCTGGAGCTCGTGTTCTTGGCATATTGTCCCTTCCTCACCAGGTTTGGCTCCCAGCTACTTTTGCCTATGGAAAAAACTTCAAACTCAATTCTGCTTTCAAACTATTTGATTCCAGGGTGGATCTAAGAGATCTAGTGCATCCTTCTCTGTGCAATGCTGAGCTGTATTGAGCAGACTGTTTCCTCAGGGTGACCTACACTAAGACAGAGCCTTCATTTATGCTGCTTCTTCTCCTAGAATCCCCTCTTTCATATCTCAACCCAGTAAATCACACCTCAAGTTCCAACGCAAATGTTACCCACTCACCAAATCTTGACCTCACTGAGGTTTGTGAGCACACGGCCCTTCTCATCTCATTCTTCTGATCATTTACAACTCTAGCACAGCCGAAGAAATGAACAAGATAATTCAAGGTAATAATAAATACAATGAAGAAATGCAAGAGGGATAGGCAGAGTGACATGGGGTGGGAGGCAATGTTGGAAGGTGGTCAGGGGTCTGCTCCGAGGAGGTAGAAGCTGGATGCTCCAGAAATGGAAGAGCAACTGTGCATGTCTTAGATGGGAATGTGACTTGGGGCTGGATGGCTGCATCGCAAAGAGCAGGAGTAGAGTAGAAGGACACAGGTCAAAGAGGAAGGCATGCTATCTTCTATGATTGTCATAAGCAGTCTGGCTTCCACCCCAAGTGCAATGGGAAGCCACCAAAACAAAGTAGGTAGGGACAGGAACTAAAGGATGATTCTGGTGGCTAAGTGAGTGATGGATTGGGGAGTAGATGCGGGCATTACTAGTCATTAAGTGAGTGATGGATTACAGGGTGGATACAGGCATTGCTGGTCACAATGGTGGCCAGCACTAGCATAGTGGGCCAGAGATGGGAGATGTGAGGGACTGGGATGTCATTTGGAGACAAAGCTGAGAGAATTTATTAATTGATCAGATGTAGCAAGTGAAGACAAGGATTCTGACCACTTCCCTGCCATGCCAGTCTGAGCTGCTGGAATAGGAGCCCTGTTCATGAACCTCTGGATGGTGACACCATGCCCCCCTGGATGTACAGCAACATCATTCTGCAAGGACACACCCTACAGTGGGGTCCTCATTGTGTTTATCTCAATTCCTCTTGGTGAGTTCTCACCATAATGCACTGCCAACTCTCTGCTTTCAAACTGGTCATTCCTTCGCAAACAGTAACTCCCCAAAGGCTGCAGCCGCCAAGTTTCCCTGGTCCACTGTGCATACACTATCCACACCTGCCAAATGCCCACCCAAGGCCCTATAGAGATCACAGGTGCTGAGAACGGAGAAAGACAAAAGTACTGCTGGATATAGTCCATGAATGCCTGGGGAAACCAGAAGCCAGAGGTCACACTCTTGCTTCTGCATGTGACATGTGACATCCACCCACATATGTTGGTTAGAGATCAGTCCCACCAACTTTTGGCCATCCAGTCATGAGGCAATGACCCCTAGAAACACCACAGACAATCCTAAGGGTCCTGGGGACCTACTCGATTTGCTCTGAGCTAGAAGAAATTCTACTGACATTTCCTGCCTCTTTGGTTCTGAACCCTTCTATGATTAAAAGGCTCCATGCACAAATTGTGCTTTTGCTCAGAGATGCCAAGTCACTATACATGACTAAGTTGTCACTTCTTCTTTCCCCTCCTCCCTCCCATGCTGTGCCTGAAAGGACTCTGAATATTTCCTCCCGGACGTCTCCCTGAGTGGCCCTGAATGTCAGTAATCTCTTGGAAATTGGCAACTGCTGCTGTTAATGTCTGGGTTGTCAGACCCCTAACAGTCTTTGGATTTGTCATGGGCTATTAACTAGCTAACTCTTCATTAGTGTTGGTAAAGATCAATTTCTGGGGGGCTGATCTGGCTCTTCTTATTTGCTAAATGGAAGGAACAGATGTGTCTGCTCACATTTCCCGCAATTTCACTTGGTAGGAAGCTGTGGCCTAGGTAATGGTCAGTAAAAATCTTTACCCCCAAGGTGTTGGGCAAAATTGGCCTCTGTTGCCATGGTGACCACTGAGCAAAGGTAGCTAAGGGACAGTGACAAGAGCACAGTAGTGTGAGGGAGGCCAATCCCTTCCTCTTCTCATCTCCCCTACACCACATACACACAGCTGATTGGCCCAGGAACAACGGCTCAAGTGCAGCCAATCACCTTGTCTTTTCTGGAAATCTGAATTTCAGATACAGAGAATGAGGGACCTTAAGAAAGTTGGGGTTTGGATTGGCACTGAAATTATAGAGGGAGCAGAAACCAGGAAGGGAAGCCACTGTGCAGATGATGCAGGCATAAGCCTGGCTACGGGGCATGGAGAGAGGAGAGAATGAACTTGGCTCTCAGCCTTCAATTCCATTTCTATGTGGCCCAGGCAAACATCTTTTCATGCCTGCAGCTGCTTGTAAACTATCTCATTGTGTCCTTAAAATAAACTCTGTCATTGGGTTTCTTTTCTTTGTGACCATACATCTCTAAGATCATGGGCTGACATCAGACCAACCTGGATTCAGATTCTGCCCCCAGTACTTACTACATTATCCATTCACACATAACCTCTTCTGTTGTCCCTTTCTCATGTATAAAATGGGGGCTAACCCCACTCATTCCATGGAGTTACTGTGAGGTTTAAATGAGTGAACATTGGTGAAAAAATCTTCTTCACAATAATAACCTGCTAAATAAACTTAGTATTCCAAAGTGGATTCTCAGGGTAGGGAGAGGAGAGAGGTTACTTCTCCAGGGGACATATAGCAATATTAGAGGCACTTTTGGTTGTGAGAGTTGCAGAGGGAAGTGCTCCAAACCTTTAGTGGGTAGAGGCTTAAGGATGCTGCTAAACATCCTACAATGCACAGAACAGCTCCCAGAAACAAAGAACAACTTGGTTTGGGGGAGGCTTGTGGCAATTTGAACAGATCCTTGATACCACCTAGGGACACAGCAAGGAAGCGGTTCTTGTGTTGGTCAAAGGCTAGCAAGGGGGCAGATCAGGGCCTGCCCAGCCTGCTGACATCCCAGGTACGGGACAGCAGGACTGGCAGCCTTCTGTGTTTCTCAGATGGTCCATCTGGTGCACTGCAAGATGGGAAGGTCAGGCTCAGGCGTGGGGTGGGTATCAAACTGCAGTCAGACAGCTGAGGCTGAGTAGGAAGGGGAGAGTCCCAGGCCATTGCCTAGGCTGAGACAAAGTGCCATGAGCACTTTGGATTTCAAATGATGTAAAGGATGAAAAATCCGTATTACACAGAAGGTTCAAAGGCAGTTAATTGCAGAAGCTACTGTCTATTTTTTTTTTCCAGTTTTGGGAATCAAACCTAGGACCAGGCACATCCTAGGAAAGCACTCTACTCCAAAGTTACAGCCCCAAACCAAATGCCTTTTCAATGATCTAAGACAGTGATTTGCAATGTGTGGCCCCTAGCCAGCAGCATCAGTATCACCTGGGAACTTGTTGGTAACCCAGATTCACTGGGTCCTGGCAGCCCTGTTGAGTCAAGACAAAATGTGTTGAAACAAGCCCCCCACCCTCCTGCCCCTGGACATTCTAAATCTAGAAGCACCTGCCTAAACAAGAGACCTAGGAAACTTGCAATGCGAAGCTGAATTTTTAAGACTCTGTGGAACAGAATCCTAGGCTGGGATCATACCTATCTCATGGTTTTCTTCTACCTGAAGTGAACCAAGACATTCTCAGGTGAGCAACAGGGCTGTGCTCAAACACAGATAGGGTACAATGACTAGAAGCTATCACATAGGACAAGACAACATGTATTGTACCTCAATATAGCTACAAAGCCTAACACATTAGCAAAGAAAAGATGGTATGCACATTTCTACATTACCTAAATTAGCCCAACAAACCTCTATAATAAAGACAGTATATAAAAAAGATGGTGATCTTTTAAAGATCCATTCATCATAAGTCACCCATAGAGCTTCCAGCCTGACACTGAGAAAGATCCTTGAACCAGTCAGCACCCTCATTTATAAAGTGAGAAAGTCCCTTCCAGTTCTGATTAGGTAGGTGTAACATCGACCTTAGAAGTACCCATCAGACACCCAAGAGAATCCTATAACTGAGCTGGGAAGTGGTAGTAAAATGAATGGAATCATCCATTCCCCCATTAGCTTTTAAGTGCTTTCCCACAGATTCTTACCCCTGGTTAACACCACCACGGAGCACAGTAACACGACCGCACAGTAGGCTGGATTGAGGATCAAAGCTGAATCAAAATCTGGACCTCATAGTCCACCAACTGGGTGACTTCAGAGATCTGAGATGCAGATAATATCTTCTATTGAGGTGGCAGCTTAAGTGTGACAGGAAAACTCTAAATATAGAGGCAGGCACTCAGCAGACACTCAATAAATGCACTGCCTGTGTATCATCATGAATACATCATATGTTATAGAAAACAAATGGGTAGAGTTAAGGAACAAAGACAGTTGTTATTTATGAGGATGAAAATCCAGAAGCCGCAAAATGACCTCCAGTAGAAGACGGACAAAATTAATCAGCTGTACAACTATGGAATAGGTTATTATACAGCTGTTAAAAATGCTGTTTAAACACAAATTGGTAGAATGGGAAAATTCTCATAATACAATGACTAGAGAACACAGACAAAATAATTGCATGATGCCATCTAGATAAAAATAACACAGCCCTATATGCATGCACATTTAATCCCTGAAAGACACATATGCCATAGTAACTTCTGGGTTATGGAATTTTTTTATTTTAATCTCTATATATACTTTTCTGTTATTTAGAACACATTTTTCCCACTGAGCATGTTATTTTAAGAGACAACATAGTTGGTTAATTTTAGAAATAAGAGGAGTAGGATTTGAGCCCAAGTTGGGCACATAGTTGGAGACAAGAGATGGGAAAAAAGGGGGTGCTTAGGTAAGTGAACACCTCACAGAATGGTTGTGAGGAGGGAATGGGGGGAACCTCAGGAGATCTGTTTGATAGAAGCCAAAGAGCACACAGTGGAGGCAAAGGGGAGAAGAATCAATGAAGACCATGTGGCAGTCTGGGGAGAGCCTGGAGCATCAGGCAGGCCAGATTCTATGGAAGAGTTGACCACGAGGTCACTGCAGACTTCTGGGCAAGGGCTGACGTAAGGAAGAGCAGTGCAGCCATCCCTGTGCAGGATGACCTGAGGACGCAGACCTAGGAGGAGGAGGAGGAGCCACAGATAGTGAAGGATCTGGAGCCAGGAGCTCTGGGATGGAAACACCTCTGGAATGAAGTTCCAGCTGGACTATTTACTACCCTCTTGTCCACCAAAGGCTAGGAGTGGGAGTCAAAGGTGCTCCCTATTTGCTGACCTTGGGGTAGAGAAGGGACAAAGGGAAGGAACAAGGGAAGAAATTGGTCTTGGGAGGCACTCATCATTAGGGAACTGAGGAGGAAGAGCAACAAGGGGAAGGGGGACATTTCTGGAAGATTTGAGTGGGAAGAAACTGATGTCTCTGGTGGACTGAATCTAGATCTTACCCGGCTAGGAATTAGTATAGGAGGCCACAAAACTGCTAGATACAGCTATTGGAAGAGAAGGAGAGAACCCAACTGAACAAACTGGAGGGAGTGGCTGGGTCAAGAGAAAAGTTTCCTCCCAGATGGGGACGATGAAAGCACCAGAAGCCTGTTTGGAGGCACCAAAGCAGACTTCCAAAGGGAAGGTGAGGAGGATACTATGCAGAAAAAGGAGAGGAAGGCACAAAGGGGTGCTTAAGTTTCTCTGAGTTTCCACGGACTGATCTCCAAAATGGGGGGTTAACATCTCAATATCTCAGGGTTCTGAGTGGGGACTAAATGAGTTAAAGCTTGTGGACACATCTATCTTAGCAGATGCTCAGTACAGAAAGTGGTTGTCCTTATGTGCATATAAAGAAAATAGTGATGGAGAAGAAGTATATAGGAAAATGTGAACCAGAATCCAGGAAGGAACTTCCATTAAGGAAAAATACAAATGACAACCAAATTCCTCTCCTCATGGACACACATTTTCTTGCTGGAATTCAAATGTGGGTAATCTTGAAGAAAAAGATATCAAAAGCATATTCATGCAGCACCAAATTCTCCATTGTGTTTGCATGGGGATGGATCAACAATGGTTCTCCCATGGTGGACTTGATCTTCATGGCTTGCCTGGGTCAGTTGGGACCTGCAATTTCTGGTTATGCAGCAGTTCCCTATTTAACCCTCATGGGGTGCTACTGAATTCAGAGGTCTTTCTGATCTTTACAAATTTGCCTTCTAACTCCTCCCAAATTTACGAAAAACCGCCTCCTGAGTTCAGATTCCAAAATGAGAAATGTTGACATGTTATGGGTGCAGGAAGGACACTGGTTATCTGTTAGGAGCCAGCTGTTTGGTTCCTGTTTGTTTTTGCAGTCTGCAAGGGGAAGACAAAGAGTGTCTATAATCCCAAGAGCCATGCTGTCCTTGAATCTGCACTGTCTTAATTTTGTGACTCAAACAGATTCAAGTGCTTCCTCCCACCCTCCTTCCCAAGGGGTGAGGTGTGGACTAGGAGGCTGGCTCTGACCATGGAACAAGATCAAGTCAGCTGACGTTTATGGAAAGAAGAAATTTGCCTTTGGTCAGTTACTGACATCACAGCCTAAAGGACTGGATCAAACAACTCTCAAATGATTAAGTAGCCAAGGCTGTGACAATGGCACAAAGGTGGGTCACAGGAAATCCTCCGATTAACCAGGGAACAAAAGAGTTCATCCTAGCACTTCTACCTTACCCTCCAATCACTCTGTGGTTACCTGAGTCATGTTCCTAAAATTCATTTCTAAAAACCTGCTGGTGACCTCCTATGCCCTAAAAGATCATCTGATACCTTGGCCTGGAAACGGCTCCCTGTAGCATGACATCATCCTTTCACTGCTCCGTGGCCTGTGCCAGGCTTGGTGATTGCTGAGCAAGCCTAGACCTTTCATACCTCCATGTTTCCACACCTTGGCACACACTAGCCCCTCTACATAGGATGCCTGCCCTCATCCAGGGGCTCACTGGCAAACTCCTACTCACTCTTAGAGCTCCTCCTGAAATCTCACCATCTCTGTGGCTCCTTCTCTAACCCCAATACCCATCTCTAGTCAAGGACCTGCTTCTCTGTGCTTCAGAGAGCCTGGACAATGCAGGGTTCCTCTGTGATTTCTTCAAATCTCCTGAATCTCCCAGTGCCCAGTGCAAAGCCTGTCATAAAGCTAAGTGTTCAGTGGGTGGACCAGTAAACTAAGCACCCTTAAAGCCTCATCACAACATCCCCTACCCAGACACTGGCCTGACCCTCAGGATGCTCCAGCAATTGCTTTCTAGTGCTTTAGCAAAAGTTGTAGTGAGTCCTTTAAGTTGTCCTCCACTTTTATCTGCAGTAGTCAACAAATTTTTCCTTTTAAAATTAATTTTAGGTTCACTAGGCAAGATTCTCTGAGTAGGCTTCACACAGCCTCTGCCTGGCACATTTCTGACAGTGTGTGAATGCTCACTGGTAAGAGTAAAAGGAAAAGTAAAAATGTTTGCTCAAGGAGAGATGCCAATAGCTGGATTCAGATGGGAAATAGCATGTACTGCTGAAACCATCTGGCAGAGAACACAGGGCAGGCCTTTGCAGAAAGCCCTTGAAGAAATAGCAATGTGTGGCTCACTGGAGGGCTCAGACCTCTCACCCATTCCACCCACTTTCTCTAGAACGAGCATCAGGTTCATCATCTAGCTGGTAGCTGAGTCTCATAGCCAGTAAATTAAAATAAACCTCCCTGCTCTTTCCTGCCAACTTTCCAATTCAATGATTAGAATGAGTTCAGCATCCTGTAGCTAGGAATTTACAGCATGTAGATTGTTTAAAATATTACAATTAAGTATTTAAATGCCATTCCATTTGCCTTCTGTGCTGTTATGCATCAAATTTTGAATTCCTTTCTGGATCTAAGACACTTGGACTCCTTGGGTCTTTATGACTCTAACACCAGGCATGTGCAGGAAGGCTAAAAGAGGGGAGGCTCTAAATAAGTATAAGATCCCTCAGACTCTGGAACTATGATTCTAATTATACATACAGCCAGTGACACCTGACCATCTCCATTTGCACGTACGTTCAAAATGCATATGTCAGAAAGACCATATCGCTCATTATGGAAACCATCGGCAGCATGTCTACTACTGCTTTCCTCTGAATCATTCTCTGAATTCCTAGTATACATAAAAGACTATACAACTTGACCTTCTGCTTCATACTGACTTTATAAGACATAATATGATATGACTCAAATATCATTTGAGTCATGTGTTGAAGTCTGAGCTCCCAGAAAAGGGCTTCCAGTCTATTGTGGGGGCAACCACTTCTCACACATAATTTGGGTCTCCCTCCCCACCTGCAATGCTTGCTCAGCCAGATCCATGCCCTGCTGACTGTTAGAAACTTACCTGTACTACCTATGTATAAAAAGGGGCACTGGGAAGAAATCACTCTCATCCATTAGGATTTCTGAAATAAAACCCATTCAACTTCTTAACCATGATTGTTATAAAGGAAGAGCCTTAGCATTTATTGAGACTCTGCAGACTAGACACTTCATACAGACATCATGGTGAACTTAATGTTCATCTGTGAGATGGGCATTGCCAAGGAGGCAGAGGGTCCAGGGCCTACAGCATGTTGGAAAGAGTGAGGACAGGTGCCTAGAAGTCTAGAATTGCTAAAACAAACAAACAAACAAACAAACAAAAAACCCCCCCAAACATCAACAATCACATCAATCCTGACGTCCCATCAAAATGTAATTCCCTATGGAATCAACCCAGAGGCCCATCACTAGATGAATGGATGCAAAAGCTGTGCTATACAATGGAGATCTACTCAGCTATTTGTTTTAGAAATAATGATATTATGGCCTTTGAAGGTAATGGATGGCAATTGAAGAAATTATGCTGAGTGAAATTAGGCAAAGCCAGAGACTCAAGGGTCAAATATTTTCCCTCATTTGTGGAGGCTGGGGCAAAACCCAGGCTCAGAAGAAAGGTCAAGCTCATTTACTAGATTCACCAAAGTTAAAGCAACACATAATCTAGGGGAACCATTGACGTGGGGGGGGGTGTGGGGAGAAGAGGGAGGGAAGGATGATAGGGAGGGATGAGGGCAGCAGGATCAATAATGTAGCTTACACTTTTTTAAAAAATTTATTTTTTTCCAACAAAACAATATATTTTTATTCTGAAAATTAGATTTCTTCCCCTAGAGCCCCCCTAATTACCTACCCTAGTCCCTCTCCCCCCACCCCCCTCCTTCCCAGTACTTCTCTAAAATGTCTTAGGTTGTATGTCACTACACCTTTTCAGGGTTTAATACATGAGAGTTGACCGCCTTTTACAATGGTC
>PVKS010050429.1:0-11554 GCA_004027875.1 Aplodontia rufa
GACCTACACAGACTGGGATGAATGGACCTGTCTCATCTCCTTCTCCTACAAGTAACTGACCCCAAGCTGTTTTCCAGGGACTACCTGAAGTTCAGAGCTCCCTCTCAGAGCCCTCTGTATTCCAGGATCCCAAGATCCTGGAAAAGTGGTGCTTGAATCCTGACTGCTCCATGGACTGGCTGTGTGACTTCAAAGCAGGCAGCTTAACATCTCTGTGCCTTCAGATCCTCATGTATTAAGTAAATGAGATGATGATTATCCTCTTAGGGTTATGGGGACGAGTGAAGGAAATTTGCCTTTGGAAGCATGGGGCATGGTACCCAGCACAGCATGAAACTTCCATGAACTGGGAGGAATTAGGCAATTCTAACATTAGCACAAAGTCTACCCTCCCTGATGGCTCAAGCTCACTTCACAGGTGAGAGACACCTGTGCTGGTGAATGGGATGCCATAAAGCTAAAAAGCTTTTGTACTGCCAAGGAAACAATTATAACAATCAAGAGGTTTTGAAAAGGGCCTCATATCCAGAATCTACAAAATCCTCAAAAATCTCAACTACCAAAACACTAACAGCCCAATTAATAAATGGGCCAAAGAGCTAAATAGAAACTTATAAACAGAGGACATTGATCAAGCCAATGAATACATGAGAAAGTGCTCTAAATCTATACTAATCAGATAAATTCAAATGAAAACCACATTAAGATATCACCTTACACCAGTCAGAATGGCAAAGATGAAGAAAATAAATAATAATAGATGCTGGATGGGCTGTGGAGAGATTGGGACACTAACACACTGTTGGTGGAGCTGCAGACTGGTACAGCCCCTCTGGAAAGCAGTGTGGAGAATCCTTAAAAAACTAGGGATAAGCCCATCATACGACCCTGCCATTCCACTCATGGGTATATTTCCAGGGGATTTAGAATCAACACATTTTAGTGACACAGCAATATCTGTGTTCACAGCAGCACAGTTTACTATTCCTAGGCTATGGAAACAACCCAGATGTCCCTCACTGGATGAATGGATCCAAAAACTGTGGTACATTTACACCATGGGATTTTACACAGCAGTTAGAAACAATGATATTGCAGCCTTTGAAGGTAAATGGATGGTTATGGAAGAAATCATGCTGAGTAAAATCAGCTTAACCCAGAGAACTAATTGTCGATTGTCTCCACTCATCTGTGGAGGTTGGGACTAGACCCTTGCCAGTGAGAAAGATGGTCTATTATCATGTGTTAAATCCAGATAAGGTGTAATATTATACAACATAATCCTTTTTTGGAGATATTGTGGGAGGGGGAAGGGAGGGATAAGGATGGGTAATTGTGGGGGGGCACTCCTGGGAGTAATTGTAATATCCAGAACCTATACACATTTTATATTATTTTGTTAAAAACTTGTATGGTTGTTCAGACATAAAATAATTATATAAAAAAAGAATTTTGTCCCAGACAGCACTGCTAAGTAATCAATGCCTCCCCCTCTCCCTCTGAACCCCAAACATGCATATGAAACAATTTAAAAGAAGTGAGAATGAGTTACTCAAAAACAAGAGGGGCACATAAAACTAGCTGGAAGGGACCTGGTGGATGTGGGGTACATTAGTATCAGGTGACCACAGCTTTTACAATCTTAACAGTACAGATTGTGCATCTCTAATCCAAGAATCCAAAATCCAAACATTTCCGATGCCAATGTGATGTCACAAGTGGAAACTTCCACACCTGACCTCCTGTGACAGCTCATATCAAAATGCAGGTGTACCAGGAATATTGTACAAAGTTGCCTTCAGGCTCTGGGCATAAGTGCAAAATCAGTTTAAAAAAATTGCATGTGTAGATATAGCTCCTATCCCTACAAAATCTCAATTTGTGTATTCAAATATAACCAAAACTGAAAAACATTCAAAACACTACTTTCCCCAGCATTCAGAAAAACAAGAGCATCAGCATTCTTGCTGGATATTCCAAATTGATGATGAGGACCTTGGGTCGGGGGTTTGTGCAGTGCAGGATGTCCAACAATATCCCTGGCCTCTTCCTGCTGGATACTAGGGGCACTCTCAGCTGTCACAACCAAAATGTTTCTGGAGAGTGCCCTGGGGTAGGGTGGCCATATATAGCAACACATACTTATTGCTTTTCTGGAATTCAAATTCAATGGGGTGACTCGTATATTAGCTGGCAACTCAAGTTTGGGGGAGGGCAAAGCTCTTCTCCTAGTTCATTAAGAATAACTGATTCTAAATCCCCTGAAAAAATACCCAGGAGAGAAATAGCAGGACCATATGGTGGGCTCATCCCTAGTTTTTTGAGAATTCTCCACACTGCTTTCCAGAGGGTCTGTACCAGTCTGCCATTGAGAAAGGTGGTCTATTATCATGTGTTAAATCCAGATAAGGTGTAATGATATACAACCTAATACATTTTTAGAGATGTTATGGGAAGGGTAAGGGAGGGATAAGGGTATGTAATTGGGGGGACACTCTTGGGGGTAAATCTAATCTTCAGAATCTATATACATTTTATATTATTTTGTTTAAAACTTGTATAATTGTTCAACAAATAAATTTCTCAATAAAAAAAGAAATGTAAAACCATAAAAAAGAATAACTGAGGAAAATGTATGGCAATGGAAGAAATCATGCTGAGTGAAGAAAGCCTAACCCAGACACTCAAGAGTTAAATGTTTTCCCTCATTTGTGGAGGACAGAACAAAACCCAGGATTAGGTTGAAGGTTGTGCAACTCATGTATTAGACCAGCAAAGCCTAATCTTGGGGAACCATATATTATGTAGGTGGAGAGAGAGTGAGGGGAGATACCTGATGAAAGGGAAAGGGAGGGAGGATAGGCAGGGATCTAGGGAGACAATCAACTATGTAGCATATCCCCACCCCCTGAGCGTCCAAAGAATTCTTATGCAATCAATTAATTCTGGAAAATTCACAATCCAAATATTTATATTGTTTGTAGAGGTAATATATAGAAGAATCAAGAGACTGAGATAAAGGTGATGTGGTGTAATTTGAGTTTAAGAACAAATGCATATCATATTGTTACTTTATATGCATTTTGATTGTACAATAACTGAACTTGTTAATAAAAATTTTTAAAAATAAAAATGACTATAAGTGTAAAAGAAAAAGAACAACTGGGAAACCTGAAAGATCATGATGTATAGGTCTCGGTCGCAAGCAAGCCTGACTTTATTCTGAGAGGATAAGTTTTACTTCTCAGTTATATTTCAGCACAATCATTTTCTTCAAGGTGTTGACTAAAATATTTGATGCCTAAATCATCCCAGAAAATAATCCATAGTGCTGAAAAGAAGATGATAAAGAGGAAAGGGAGGGTATCTTTCAAATACATGCATTCTTCTACTATAGTGTCTGTTTGAAAGAAGAGTAGGCAAACCATTTACAAATAGCACTCTGGTGCAGATGTACACAGAAAGGGAAAATGTGACAAGAACTCAAATTAGATAGGGGTTCATTTGGGAGAATGCCTGAGGTTCATTTAGAATCAATGAATATGGATAGTATTTTGTTACAAATCATGTGTTAAATCCAGATAAGATGTAATGCTATACAACATAATCCCTTTTTAGAGATATTGTGAGAAGGGGATGGGAGGGATAAGGGTGGGTAATTGGGGGGCACTCCTGGGGGTAATTGTAATATCCAGAATCTATATACATTTTATATTATTTTGATAAAGACTTGTATGGTTGTTCAAAAATAAAAAAAAATAAAAAAAAGAACAACTGGGTTAGAGTAAAACTGCAGAGTTCAATGGTATCAGAGTGTTCCTCAAACCTTCCTGCTCCACTCAGCAGCTGTGCACATGCTCTGAAGACAATGCTTCCTTCTACAGATGGGAAAACTGAGTCCCAAGAAGGGTAGGGTCATGGGCAAGGTTTTGAAGGAGTTGGTGGAATAGGTAGACCACAGCAGAGCCCTGTTCCACAGATGCCTTGCTGACACTCTCTTGCCTGCAGCTACCCTCCTGAACCGAACCAACCAGCCATTTGCCTACAAAACAACCACCATGCTGGCCCACATGTTCTACAGTCAAGATCCTGTTCTGACAACTCACAAGATGCTCAGATGGTGCAATGGGGTGCCAGGCAATGAGAGTGGACAACAAGAGGAGGGCGATACACACACACCACATGAAAAATGCACACACATATGAACATGCACACACACACACACACACGCACTACATGAACATGCATACACAAACACACAAAATAACAGCCTTACTCATTTACACATACTCAGACATCACACAATACAGATTCATACTCACAGTTACATACTCATACTCACAAAGAGTTAAACACTCAGATACACAGACACATAATACCTAATAATATACTTGGATATCACCAGACAGATGCAGTTACATTCTCATAAACACATATTCAGAACCACTCGTTCTTGCCCACATAGCAATGTGTGCACACACACACTCACACACACATCTGAATGTTATCCTATCCCCCACCACTACAAAATCTCCACACCTCTATAGGGACCTTGGAAGTTCTTGACTATGAATCCAGAGGTTTGACTAAGCTCCAGGATGGCCCAAGGGAGACTGAAAGAGCAGAGAGATAGCTCAAGCCTGTCTGATGTCACCCTCCTGTGTGTGGGGAGGTAAGGGTGAGGTGAGCACTCCTGCTAAGAGAGCAGTCCATGGACCCTGACATGGGACCCTCAGGGAAGCGACCCTCTAGCTTCTGGAGGTGGCTACAAAGATTGAGAATGTGTGGAACAGGCAGAAGTCTTTATGTCCCCAAAATGTAACTTTCCCCTTTGCAAAGGAATGGTCCCCTCCCCCAACAGGCCTGCCACTCCCCACGGGCTTCTCTCTCCTTTCAGACCCCCTCACTGAGACCCACACATCTGTTCCTTCACAAAACCAGCTCCCACCCCGACACTTCAAGGTTATGTCCCCACCTGGAGGATCCTCACACCCCTGCACACAGCATAGACTCCAGTGGCTCCCCATTCCTCAAGCCCCACACCCCGCAAACTCACGGGCCACATCTCCAGCCCTGAGGAGGTACCTGACCACCCCAGCTGAGCCCACCTCTATTTTGGCCCAACCCGCCTCCAGTTGTCACCTCTCCAGCAGCATCCGTACCCCCACACAAGGCGACTTCATTCTCCCAGAGGGCCACTAGGCACCTACCTCCTCCTTCAAGTTGTGCAGAAGCTTCTGCGGGGGTCTCCACCACTGGGGACCAAGTCCAAACACTGAGGTAAGCGCATGTTGGAGAGGTTGGTGTAGTCCTCCCTCCTGCCGCCTCCCACCAGCGCCTGCCTCACCCTCGAGGGCCGGAGCCTCGTCTCACGCAGGGTCCGCTTGGCTCCAGTCTGGTCCCGGCCTGCTTGGGCCTAGGGTTTTGGGCGGAGAGCAGCAAATGGCGCCATAGCAGCTGCATTCACAGCAATGGCTTCTGAGGTCCAAGTGGCTTCTGGGCTTGGTTCTCTACTGCAGCTGCACGTGGCGGGGCGAGCGCCGAGGTCCGCCCTACATCATGACGTCAAATCTCCATGGGCCCGCCATCTGGAAGACACCTGCCACAAGAACCATAGGGGTAAATGAATGTTGAAAACAATGGCTCCTCCATGCTCCTCCTGAACTTCCAAAATACTGCCAGGGTCCTCCCCATGCCCAAAGCCCCTGTCCATCCCAAGAAGGGGACATGGTGGAGAAGCATCCTTTATAGAATATCTTTTGTATGCTGGGCACCAACAAGTGTCTGGGGATGGTGGATCTACTGCTGCCAATCCCTGAGGCTGTATTTGTGTTCTTAAGAAAGGGGCTGCAGCGGTCGCTCACTGATTATGGCGCTCGCATGGCAAGCGAGGGAGTCTGCGGGCTGGAACCCCAGCATCGTGTGCACAACAAACTGTCGGAGCAACAAAAGCCACGTGGAAAAGTAAATTAAAAAAAGATCCTCTCTGTATCTCTCCCACTGTCCTGCTCTCTTAAAAATAAAAAAAAGATGGTGTTTATATTCTGATATAGGGTTCTCCACAGAGGCTTTACTACTCAGTGAAGAGGGATGAGGCCAAGGGGATTTACAGAGGTGCAGCAGTTCAAGTGAAGGAAACAGTAGGGGCTGGAGTTCAGGGGTTACAGTGCTTGCCCTGCATGCATGAGTACATGGATTCAAATCCCAGCACCCATGTACACAACTAAGCTTCAGAGCAATGAAAGCCATGTGAAAAAAATTCAATAAAAATGCATTCTCTCTGTCTCTCTTTCTCTCACTCACTGTCCTTCTCTCTCTAAAAAACAACAACAACAAAAGAAAACAGGAAGTGCAAAAGCTCTGCAGTAGGAGTGTGGCACTGAGGGTGACATAGAACCAGGAAAAATTCATTCTGAGTGGCTTTTAAGTGACGGCAGGTCTTTATGTAATAGTCCTGGAATATCCACAAGTAAACAGACTGATTTGTAGGAACTGGTGTGTGATTGCACATTGAGAAAAAGATTCTTCAAAATTTCTTTTTCTGGTGAAAACATTCATGTGACCAAGGTGGATTCTTAGCTAAATGATTGTTTTGGTCATTTTGGTTAATGAATGCTTATATGAGTCTCTCCCAAGTGTGGATTGTGTGAAGATGGAATGTAATACAAACTTCTAATTTCTAAGGAAGTGGCTTCTCAGAAGAGACCAGTTCATCTGAACTATGTTGACTGTGCATCAACACAGGGTTCAAGTCTGTAAAAAACAGAATTGTGCTCAACAAAATTGAAATATAATCCTGAAAAGCATTTTATATCAATAGTAATTACCTTCAGGGGTATGCCTGCTCACACTTAATTTCCAAGATGTTTAGTTAACTTTAGGACCCTTAATGTACAGGAAATTATACAAATTAGTGGATAACACTTGAATACTTAGGTCATTTGTATGCACCATAGAATATTAACATAGTGATATGCACACTGTTCACATGTTATGAACTCTTTTCCTTGGATTGTTACACATACATTCTTCATTGCATGTAAAGGCATAAAAGCAAAGTGTGCAGTCTTCAGGGCTAGTTTTGTATGCTAAGGCACTGACCTCCGAGTTATCTTGTGACTGAGAAGCTGGATGTCCTAGTGGAAGAGGAAGGTCACAGCTGCACTGGGAGCAGAGGTTGCAAAAGACTGAGAGTGTGTGCAAAACCATGAGATGTGTTGTTGTCTGCTAGTGGGAAAAGAGAGTCATTTTGTCTTTAATCAAAGAGCCTGGTGATCCAGAAAGTTAAAGAGGACCTGGAAAGTTGAAAACCTGCATGGGCAGAGACAGTTCAGTAGGTTTGCTTAAGAAAGTTTTGTCTTGGGGGTAAATCTAATTTTCAGAATCTATGCATACATTATATTATTTCAAGAGAAGCTTGTGTGATTGTTCAACAAATAAATTTCTGGAAAAAAAGAAAGTTTTGTCTTAGTTTATGGTGATTAAAATAATGAGTCTCACAAGAAGTAATAACAGCCATTGTGATTTTCGCTTTCAAGAATTTTCTATAATATGAAAAGCAAAGCACTTGAATTCTCCTCTGCTGAAATATTGCATGCACAGAGGACCATGCCTGGCTCTCTTAAAGTGACAAAGCTGCTGTGGGAGTGCTCATCTGCTGTGGAGGTGAGGAGGAGAAGCCATTTGTTACCCCTACCTAAAGGCCCAGAAACCTGAGTCTCCTTGCCAGATGAGCTTCCTGTGTGTATGCTGCTCTCTTACATCTGTGTATAACTAAAGCAAACAAAAATAAAAATTTCCTGACTTCTAAAAGAGCTGAGATTTCCTAAGGCTGTGCTACCTGCTGCTATGTTCCAGAGCATGGCTCTGGGGGATTAGCAGGAAGCCAATCTCCAGCCTGCAGACACTCACACTCCCCAGCTCTGGCACCTCACAAACTACAGACCATGCTCCCTGTCAATTCTTACAGTTTAGGATTTGGCCTCTCAATGTCATGCACAAAAATGGGAGAAAAATGTAAATGAATGAACGAACAGATTTAAGATGTATTTTTAAAATAAGTGCTTTTAAACCTTACAAAAGAAACACTGCTAGAGACATTGTCATTGCATGCCCCACATTTCATGGTGAGCTCAAACTGTTGTAGAAGCCAAAGGAGAATTATGACATCAAAGTTTTTCTATATTCACATCTTGAGTTGCTTTCCAGCAAATGTGTTATTCATCTGAATGTGTTTTGAAATTCCATACCTTATAGGAAGGCACCTCCTATCTGCATTCTGCTTTTACTTAAAGGGAAATGCTCATTAACAGACAGGGTAGAGGGAAAATCTGGGCCTGGTATAGAGTTGGCCATCATCAGAACCTCTGCAGAAGGACAGTTCCACGCTCTCTGCCAATTGGTGCCTCATGAGATGGCTCATGGCTGCAGGCTATGAAGCCTGGGGGCACCATGCACACAGCAATCAGTCAGCATTAGAGGTGAGTCAGATTCCCAGAGCCCACAACAGCCCAGAGTCAGATGAGTCCATGTGGCAGACTACCAAGCCAGTGCCCTGACAAGCAAGAGTGGGCTTTGTGGGAACCCAGGGAGTTTACCTGTCTGAACCATTGCCACTATTGTTGATGCCTCAGGACTATGTAATGTGAATTGAAGGTTTAAGGTGAAAGTAAATATCATAGATAGCAATAGCCAGCTCTCTTACTCTCAGAGTGGAATCAGAATAAAGATAGGGTGTACTACAAGAAAGTCATTGCACTGATTGGAATTGGACATATGAGTTCTGGTGCTTAGGGTGTTTTGACATATGTCTCTGAAGGTATACATGTGTATGTATCACGTATAGAAATAAATGCATGGAACTGCATGACACAGAGAAAAAGACATGGAGGTGCACATGTGTGTGCACATTAATGGGTGTTTTGTGGCTTGGTCCACTTAGAGAGCCTGGAAGTCACTCAGTGACAGAACATGCATGCATTGTGGGATCCTGGATTCCAAATGCCATTCTTCAGTAGAAGGAGCAGGGATCCTTTGTAAGCAACAGGTTCCACAGACAGGGCCTGGAAAGGACAGAAGAAACTTGGAACAGTATTACAGTTTGGATACTAGGTGTCCTAGAATAGTGTTATGATTTGGATGCTAGATGTCCCCCAAGAGCTCATATATGAAACAATGCAAGAAGGCTTAAAGATGAAATGATTTGGTTATGAGAGCCTCAACTCAATCAGTGAAATACTGCCCCAATAGGGATTAACTGAGTGGTAAATGAAGGCAGATTTTGTGTGGATGGAGGAGATTGTTAGCCACATTCCTCCACCACACTCTTCCACCAAGGTTTTCTGCCTCACCTACAGCACTGAGGAGTGGAGACTGCTGTCCATGTACTGAGACCCCTGAAACCATGTGCTCGGATAAACTTTTGCTCTTCTAAAATTTTCTTTTCTGCACAGCAGCAGAAAAGTTGAATAAAGTAGAAAATGATACTGGCAATGGTATCATTGATATGAGTCATCTGACCATGATACTCAGAAACTTTGGGGAATTTTTGAAAGTTGTGGGAGGAATTTTGGAAAGATTAGCCATGCAAACTGGAAAAATCTTAGATTGGTATAAATGCAGTTTAACAAGTGATTCTTTTGGGAGCTCAGCAAACCAGAATACTGATACAACTGTGGACAATCAAGACAGGGTTCACAAGTGTTCAGAGGAAAGGAAGGACAATATCAGTAATTTGACTAAAGGCCATTCTTGCTATGTCCGGGTAATAAGCTGCCTGCATTTTGCCCATCCTGAAACTTTGTGTGAGGCTGATTTTAAAATTGATGAATTTCTTAATATGGCAGAAGGAATTTCTAGGCAGCATAGTATTGGCAACTTTTAGCTAAGTTTATTGCGATCATTAGTAGCAGAAAGCAGAGGAGAATATTTAAAAACTTGGTCCTGAAAGGTTGCTGCCATTTATAAAGACATTACTACCACTAAAGAAATGTTTAAGACTTAGCCTATAAACAATGAGATGGCTTGAGAGCATCTCTGAAATTGGCAAGATCATATCAATCTCAAGCTCAAGAGAGTCAAAATTACTTTGAGAAGAGTATAGTGATGCATGCTGCTTTCACAGGGCAGCCTAGGAAGTTGTTTTAGTATGCTTAGTCATACAGGCACTCAAAGGCCATTGCAGACATGGTCCTGGAGGCTTGGCTACTGCTCTAGAAGCCAAGAGATCTTGGTGACAAGCATGTGTGCTGGTTCTGCAGAGTTAAAGAATATTGTAGTTCAGGGGAGGCTTCCACCAAAGTTTGAAAAAAGGCATAGGTTGCTAATTAAAACCCCCAGAGGCAGAGTCTCTGCAGGCATTCCTGAGAGGGTGATGAGTGAAAATGTGCAGAGAAACCTGAAGTTGCATTGGAGACCCCTCAGATTAAGAAATGCGAAATGTACCATGAAATTTTACACAGCAATTAGAAAAAATGATATTGCAGCCTTTGAAGGTAAATGGATGGATATGGAAGAAATTAGGCTGACTGAAATCAGCATAACCCAGAGAACCAAGGGTTGAATGTCTTTACTCATCTGTGGAGGCTGGAAATAGACCCTGGCCATTGAGGAAGGTAGTCTATTATCATGTTTTAAATCCAGATAGGATGTAATGTAATACAACTTAATACATTTTTACAGATATTTTGGGAAGGGGAGGGGAGCAATAAGGATTGGTAATTGGGGGGCACCCTTGGGGTAAATCTAATCTTCAGAATCTGTATACATATTACATTATTTCATTAAAAGTTTGTGTGATTGTTCAACGAATAAATTTATCAATAAAAAAGAATAATATTAAAAAAAGTAATGAGTATGTGGGATATCAGCCCAGTGAAGCTGCAGAGATAAATTAGAGTCAAGCCAAGAGGATGAACATGTGGTCTTCAACTAACAAGCATACATGTTGGAGCTACACAAGCCATTTGGAGAGAACATCCATCATGAGGCCGTGTGCTCCAGATGCTGGATGTGTAAGTGCAGGACATGTTAGCCCAGCTGAAATTCGATATTCCTTTTGTCCCATCTCTTCTTCTATGCCTCTGTCTTTGTGAATGGAAATCTTTACTTTGCATCTTTATATAATGGATACATGTACCTTGATTTGATCATTCCAATGGGCACATGCTGAGAGTTTGCATTAAGTTTGAGAAGAGACTGTGGGTTTGTACCTTTGGGCAATCTTGGAATTGCTGAGACTCATGGGGACTCATGGGGATTCATGGAAGTGGACTAAATGTGCTTCTCATTGTGAGATGAATATGATCTTTTTGGGGCCAGGAGGAATGATATGGATTGAATACTAGATGTTCCCCAAACAGAAGTTGACTTAAGCACAAAGAAGAATTTAGGGTACTTCCAGGCTGTGGCTGACCTGGGGTGCACCTTAACTGTGGCTTGGAGGAGTGAGAGGTGACCCTGTGAGGTTTCCTTGCCCTACACCTGCACCAGTTCAGCTGCAATACGGGGGAGAAAACCACCAGATGACTGGCCTCTCTCAAATTTATCATAAAGA